>BSYR01000012.1:7500-262500 GCA_030270665.1 Hibiscus trionum
GGGGAAAGTTAAAAATTAAAAATTTGTGCAGCCAAATTGGGGGGGGTTTCGATAAAAAAAATTGGGGGGAAAATTGGGAGGGATGCCGCCAAAATTAGTGAAAATTAATGGGGGTTTCTTAATTGAAAAGAGAGATGCCTAATTTGTTATTTAAGGGTTAATCACTCTTTAGGCCCTTTCTTAATTAGATACTTAGTGTTTAAATTATTTAAGTTTTAGTTTGTTTTTTTTAGTGCTAACTTTTGGTATAGTTTCTTTAGATTTAATTAAACATGGTTGAACTAAAAGAATGATGAGCATGTCACAACTCACATGTGTCCTCAATTTTGTGGTCTAATAACAATTTAGGTCTCTATAAGTATAATTATTAGATAAACTATGTATTGTCCCTAAATTTTGAGTTTGAATACTTATTAAGTCCTTGTAATTTTGAAATTCAATATTTTAATTCCACCAAATGTTCAATCTTGATTTCTCCTTTGTATTGAAATAAAGTATTTTATGTGAGATAAAACTATGTCTTTGCTATAAGTTCCGAGAGCTAATATTATTAGAAACAAACTTCTTGTATTTTATCAGTTCAGGTCAACAACAGGTCAGGTCACTTAACAGGTCGGGTTTAAAATAGGTCGGGTTCAAAATAGGTTGGATTCAAAACAGGTCGGGTCCATTTCAGGTCGGGTCCATTTTAGGTCGGGTTAATTTCAGGTCGGGTAAAATCGGATATCAGGTCAATTCAGTCGGGTAAATTCGGTTATCTGCCAGGTCGGCTTTGGGTTCGGGTTCGTTTCAGTCGGACGCAGGTCGGGTTTCAGGTCCATAGTAACAGGTCAAATTAGGGTCCAGGTCAACAACAGTCGGTTACAGATCGAGTTTAGGTCATCAAATCTTCGGGTCAAATCAGGTTCTGACTCGAGCAGGTTTCAGTCGGATTTCCAGGTCGGGTCAGCTTTTTACATCCCTAATTGTTACAATATTATGATGACAAATTGTGTCTAGAGCTTTAATTGTACATTCTTTGCTTAACAACACTAGTGAGCTAAATATTGTTAAATTTGCTCAAGTGTTTAGGTTTTGGGTGAGAGTTTCATAGTGCAAACAATTACCTATTGGAGGGATTTCTGGTTTGCTAAGTATTTCTTGTGTAAGAGAGTGATTGATCAAGCTTTGGGTAGAAAGCTTGATCATTGTATCGGTTTCCTCCTAATCCGAGAAAAGGAGACGAAATTCTTAGTGAATTTGATTGGGAATCTTTAGTGGGAAGCTAAGGTAGTGGATGTAGACCTTGGTTAGAAGGTTGAACCACTATAAATCTTTGTGTAAATTCTCTATCTTTTCCTTCCCACAATTACACCCAAATTATCCAACTTCTCCACACTTGACGAGCAAGAACGGTTGAAGGAATCGAGCACCCTAAATCTCAACATAAACCCTTGATGAATTTTCCCTAAACCCTAAGCACTTAAATCATAAACCTAAACCCTACACCATAAACCATAATGTATGTAAGTATGTATATATGTACCTATCAATGTATGAACCCTAAACCTTTAATGAATTTTCCCTAAACCCTTAAACCCTAAACATAAACCCCTAAACCATAAACTCTAATGTATGTAACTATGTATGTATGTGCCTATCAATGTTTGAACCCTAAACCCTTAATGAATTTTAGTAACCCTAAACCCTTAAATCCTCAACCTAAAACCTAAACCCTAATGTACGTAAGTATGTATGTATGTATCTATCAATGTATGAACCCTAAACCCTTAATGAATTTTCCCTAAACCATAATCCCTTAAATCATAAACCTAAACCTTACACCCTAAAACCTAATGTATATAGGTGTGTATGTATGTACTTATTAATGTATGGACCCTTAACCATTAATGATTTTTCCCTTAACCAGAAACCCTAAAACCTTAAACCCTGGACCCTAATGTATATAAGTATGTATGTATGTACCTATCAATGTATAAACCCTGAACCCTTAATGAAATTTCCATAAACACTAAACCATAAACCCTAAATCATAATGTATGTAAGTATGTATGTGTGTATATGTCAATGTATGAACCCTAAACCATTAATGAATTTTCCATAAACCCTAAGCCCTTTAAATCATAAACCCTAAACCTTGAATCGTCCAATATTTTATAATTTTAATTTGATATTTTTACTCATTATAGCCCTTAAATCTTCAGTTATATTCCAAATTGACCCCTACTAATTGTTTTTTTTAATTAATCCAATAATATATAATTTTATTTTTGACATTTTGTTCATTCTAGTCCCTAAACTTTATTTGTATTCCAAATTGACCACTTTTTATTTTTTCTTTAATTAGTTCGATGTTTTATAATTTTAATTTGATATTTTGTTCATTCTAGTCCCTTAAACTTTAGTTTAATTCCAAATTGACCCCTATTTATTGTTTTTTTATTCGTCTGATGTTTTATAATTTAATTTGGTACTTTGTTCATTCTAGCCTCTTAACTTTATTTCAATTCCAAATTGACCCCTATTCATTGTTTTTTTAATTCGTCCAATATTTTATAATTTTAATTTGATATTTTCATCATTCTAGACCCTAAAACTTTATTTTTATTCCAAATTGACCCACATTTATTTTTTTAATTTGTCCAATGTTTTATTATTTTAATTTGATATTTTCTTTATTCTAGTCCCTTAACTTTATTTTAATTCCACATTGACTCCTATATATATTTTTTAATTCATCATGTTTTATAATTTTAATTTGAAATTTTGTTCATTCTAGACCCTAAAACTTTATTTTTATTCTAAATTGACCTCTACTTATTGTTTTTTTAATTACTCTAATTTTTATACTTTTAATTTGATATTTTCGTTCATTATAGTCCTCAAAACTTTATTTTTATTCCAAATTGACCCCTTTTCACTGTTTTCTTTTAAATTTGTCTAATGTTTTATAATTTTAATTTGATATTTTTGTTCATTATAATCCGTGAAACTTTACTTTTAATCCAAATTGACCCCTTTTCAGTCCAAATTGACCCCCTTTCATTATTTTTTTAATTACTCCAATGTTTTATAATTTTAATTTGATATGACTTTAAATAATTAACTCCAAATCAATGACGATTGACGAAGGCCAACCTAAAGTCTATCGACTGTTTATACGGTTGTACCGAACTCAAACTCAATACGAATTCCAATCCCAAAAATACTACGACCTGAATTACCCGACCTGAAACTACCCGACCTGAAATTACCCGACATGAAATGCAACCGACCTGAAATGAACCCGACCTGAAATGGACCCGACCTGAAACGGACCTGACCTGAAATGGACCCGACCTAAAACGGACCCGGCCTGAAATGGACCCGACCTAAAATGGACCCGACCTGAAATGGACCCGACCTAAAACGGACCCGACCTAAAATGGACCCGACCTAAACTGACCCGACCTGAAATGGACCCGACCAGAAATGGACCCGACCTGAAATGGACCCGACCTGAAATGGACCCGACCTGAAATGAACCCGACCTGAAGTGTATCCAAACCCGATTTAACCTGTTAATTATCTACTCCGGACCCGACCCATTTTGACCCGACCTGAAATGAACCTGCACCTAACACGAGTCGAGTCAAAACAGAAAAATAACCTAAAATGGCATGTACCTAATTTTACCCGACTTGAAACCCAACCAATTACCTGTTTTTACATCCTCGGAGTACCTACCAAAATTTCAGTTGCGGCCTAATAACATGAAAGTGCAAACTTTTCTTTTTCCTTCTATTCTTTCTTTGCCGGTCTTGTAAATAAATGATAGGCCGCTGCCTCAAACTGTTCAGTTCATCACAAACACCAAAATCTTCGATCCCAACCAAACTCTTCTTCCTTAACACACCATAATTTACGGAGTTGCTTATTATGGCTGGGCAGTCAAGGAAATGGATGATCCTGGTGGCGGTTATCTGGATTCAAGCATTCACGGGCACGAATTTCGATTTCTCCGCGTATTCATCGGAGATGAAGAAAGTATTGGGCATATCGCAGCTGCAGTTGAATTACCTGGCGGTGGCGTCCGATATGGGCAAGGTTTTCGGCTGGTCTTCTGGCTTGGCTCTCATGTATTTCCCCTTGTGGACGGTGCTCTTCATGGCTGCTTTCATGGGACTTGTTGGTTATGGATTCCAATGGCTCCTCATTTCTAATCTCATCTCATTGCCTTACATACTGGTACGCGCACTCTCACTTTCCATTTCCTACTCCATTCAATTCAATTCCAAATGAATATAACTCTACTGTGCTAATATAATTTTCGCCACTCCACTGCAATTCAAAATTCGATTCCTGAGCTTCTCTCTTTCTAACTCAAATCTGAATTTCAGATTCATGGGGTTTTGTTTCTTAGAATCTAATTTGTTTCACGTGCATTCTAGTTTCTACCATCAAGCTCCTAGTAAAAAAAAGTAATGATTTGTGATGCTACTAGATTTCACTTTCTACTTTCTGGATTTTTCTTAATGAGTTAAATTGCTTTGTTATGACACGACTGATCACTAGTCTTGTGTTAATATACACTTACATCGCAGTGGTTGCTTTGTTCTTCTATTGTTTTGGTTCAAAGTTAAGCCTTTTTTGAATTCCCATGGCTGCGCGGTAGCAGCCTTAGACTACGTTTTTTGTTGCTGTTGCGGTGGGAAACACCCGTCCACCAGCAACAGCAACAGCAACCTCAAACAACTCTCGTTTGGCTCCAAACGGCCGTTCACCCACCGATTTTTTTGCCCAAACTGGTGTTTCGGGGCCGTCAGATTTTCTAGCTTCTGCAAACGGGCATTTGCCCCCCGAACCCAGGTTTGAGACTGCAACCAAAAACTAAGCCTTAGACTAAGATTATTACACAGCTGTGGTATTTAGTTCCCATTATCCAGAGTCCAGAGGCAAAATGCATGTGGTTGAGAAGGTTTGATAACGTTGGAAATGAATTACCAAATAAATGATATGTACGCGTGTTTGTGTGATGAATAATATTGAATAGAATTGGTCCCTTTTCCTCCCATTCCTTTCAATAAATACACTTTTCATATCACCCCATTCTTTTTTTTTTCTTTTTTAAGAAAATGTACCTCATTAATATCACCCTTCCCTTTGTTCCCGTCCCTTTTTTTCCTTTAAATGATCTAAAGATAATTACAAGATAATATTTGTTTAGATATATCTTTAACTTTTTGATAATACGCATACACTTTGTAGATAAAATTATTTGAACATTTTCACAATGTTCTCGTCAGTGTTTAAAGAGGCACACTTGAAGCACGCTTAGGCGCCGAGGCGAGGCGAGTGTTAAACGCCTATTTATGTCTAAGCGAGTCGAATGAAGCGCAAGGAGGCGTACCCGAGGCGCTAAAAGGCTACGCCTAAGCACCGAAAAGAAAAATAGAAATAAATATTTAGTTTAAATTATACAGAATATGGCCAACAACTATGGGAGGAAAATTTTGGGGGGAAAGAACAGAAAAAAGAATTCAAAAGGAGAAAAATCTGTTGAAGAACAAAAAAAGAGAGATGTGTAGCCTAGGGAAAAACTTGCAGACAAAAAGAAGCTGTCAAAGAAAAAAATAAGAAGAAAAATTGGTGAATAAAAAAAGATAAATTTTTTAACCAAAAAGGAGGTGTGAACCCTACTATTGGGCAAAATTTTTTACACGTTTGTGCAACGTGTCTTTCTTTATTTTTAAAGAATTTAAAATCTTTTTATTTGTATAAATTCTAACCTTTCATTTCTATAAATTTAAACCCATCTCCTTTGGTTAAAAAATAATGATTAAGAAAAAAAATCACTTTAAATACATAAGTTTCAACAATAGTTTTAATATTTAAATAAATTTAATAATTATTTTTTAATTTTTATAAGTTTAATTTTGAAATATTTTCATTAATAATGAATAAAAAATCTAATGTAATTACATATTTATTAATTTAAAATCACATATTTGCACAATTACCATAAAAAAGGGGAAAGTGGATAGTATTTAGTTGATAATTTTATTTGTACTTTGATTAATATTTTTTTAATTTTTAAAAATTGGACCTTGCGCCTCGGCTATAGAACCCTTATCGCTTTAGTGCGCCTTGCGTCAATTTATACATTGGTTCTTGTTTCATTTATTTACTGGCGATTTGTCATTTTTGTTTTCTTAAAGTCTGAACTGAATATTATAAGGAAAGAACACAAAGTTTTTTTTTTGTTTTCTATAAGGTGATTATAAGGTAATATTTTAACCCTTTAGTAGTGCGTATACACCTTGTAGACAGAGTGATTTGAACTCATATCTCTTAAGATGAATATCATTCGTGCTTCTATTGAGAGAATTGTTAATTTTTTTTTTTTGTCATTCTCTAGCGTGGGTCATCGAAATCGAATCCAGGCCGTCGTCATTCAATATGATTGATTCTTCTAGCAATGATTTTTGCTGCCTAACGAATCCACTAGTGTTAATGAACAAAATTCCTATCATTTTGTCTGTTTCTTTATATGTGCTAACATTGATTTTATATCATGTATATTGATAATTTTTTTATATTTTATTAATTATTTTTATTTTATTAATAATACACATGATATAAAATAATTAATAAAATATTTAATGTTGAATATTTCAATGTTGCGGAAAAGATTGGTTTTGAATTATTTCAGCCCTTTTTTCTGTCCGTTTCTCCCGAGGAAACTGCAGGTTGGGCCCGAGTAATTTTTAGCACTCTAATCCTGGGCTCGAAAAGTTGAATAGACCATTTTCTATATTCTTCTAGGAAGCTTATCAACAACTAAAAGTAGCAGCGGGTCAAATATTAATAATTTTGAATTTTTTGAATCGAGTTCTTAAATCTGTTTATTAAATTCCGTTATCTTTAAAGTATTCAAGTACTATTATTTGAATCTAAATTCAAATTAAATATTATCATCGCTAGATGTCTATATATGTAAAATATTCGAATTAAAAATTTTAAATCAGATATCGAATTCTTAAATTTGTTTATTAATAATTTTGAATGATTTGAATGGGATACATAAATTTGTTTATCTTGAAACATTGCACTCTCTTAGCAATTGGCAAACACAATGGATTTTGGTTCACTGGAAATTAAGAAGAATTAAGATTTGGAACATTATCTATACATTTCATAATAGCTATATATATGTGTGTGTATATAAGTATTGTATGAATTATTGAGTTGGATTGTTTTGTTTTTATGCATGTGGCAGGTTGTATTTCTGTGTTTGTTAGCAGGATGTAGCATATGCTGGTTCAACACGGTTTGCTTTGTGCTTTGCATAAAGAACTTCCCGGCTAACCGAGCACTTGCGTTATCCCTCACAGTAAGCTACAATGGTGTAAGTGCAGCCTTGTACGCCCTTGCTGGTGGTGCACTTAATGCATCATCCAGTTCGCTATATCTTCTTCTTAATTCCCTTGTTCCCCTTATCGTTTCAATTGCAGCACTCGTCCCTATCCTTCGCCAACCCTCGGTGGATCCTCTTTCCCCCGAGGCAGTCCGCAGCGACTCCATTATGTTCCTACTATTGAACGTGCTGGCCGTTTTAACAGGTGTTTATCTCCTCCTTTTCGGTTCAAACACATCGGATACAAGTACAACAGCTCGGCTCCTCCTCGGGGGAGCTATTTTTCTTCTGATTTTTCCATTATGTGTTCCTGGTGCTGTCTACGCTCGTAGTTGGTTCCATCATACTGTTCACTCTAGCTTCCATCTAAGCAGATCGGGATTCATTCTTGTGGACGATGATGATCTTGAGCTTCATAAACAGCTGCTAAGCCGTGAGGGTAGTTTAAATAATCTGAACGGGTCGTTGAATGGATCTGTGCACGATGATGAGGCATTCGAATACAAAATGAGCAGCGAAGAAGACAACACAAGATGTTGTGAGAAAATGATGGAAAAAGATAAACTTGTAATGCTAGGTGAAGAGCACCCAGCTCAAGAACTTGTTGGGAGATTGGATTTTTGGCTCTACTACATAGCATATTTCTGCGGGGGAACAATTGGACTTGTGTACAGCAACAATCTAGGCCAAATTGCACAATCACTGGGACACTCTTCCACTACTACCTTACTTCTCACTCTTTATTCATCATTCTCCTTCTTTGGCCGTTTGCTTTCAGCTGCACCCGACTACGTTCGAGCGTAAGTAATTGTACGAGTACAGGTTTTCATATTACTAATACTGTTGATGCATTTTGGATTGAATAGGTTGAGTTGAGCATGTTTGGCCTCGAATACTTGCATCCAAATATTCGAGGTTTAACTTGCTCAACGTCCAAGTAACCTGCGAGAAATGCATCAATAACTATTAACATATATGACTGATGCCTACCCAGCTAAACACATCTATCTGTGCAGGAAATTTTACTTTGCAAGAACTGGGTGGCTAACCATTGCGTTGTTACCGACTCCAGTTGCATTCTTCTTGCTGGCTGCATTCGGCAATTCAACAGAGGCATTGCGTGTAGGAACATCATTAATCGGGTTGAGTTCGGGGTTCATATTTGCCGCCGCAGTTTCCGTTACATCGGAGCTGTTTGGACCGAATAGCGTAGGCGTGAATCACAACATTTTGATAACCAATATCCCGATAGGGTCACTGTTTTACGGCGTGCTGGCTGCAATAAAATATGATGGAAACGCCGGGATGTTTTCATCAGACTCAGGGGTATGCATGGGGAGGGAGTGCTATTTCTTAACGTTTGTGTTGTGGGGATGCTTATCCCTTGTTGGCTTAGTTTCTAGTCTGCTGTTATTTCTGAGAACCAAGCATGCTTATGACGCGTTTGAACGGAATCGTGGATTGGTACAAGTAGAGGCAGAGAAAGACTTGTCATCACGTTGCGTAATTGAGCGGCTGGCCTAGATACCAAATAAATTCGAAACAAAAATACCAGTTTTTACTTAATTTACAATTTTGATTTTGTGTAATTATATGCGAAATTCATAAATTTTAGAAAGCATTAAACCATTCTCTTATATATTTTGCTAGCACTCTATGGTCATGGTGCATTTGGAATTGGATTCAATTCAGCGAAACAATAAATGTTTCAGGATAGGCCATGGGGGCATGGCTACTATTCTGCAAGCACCTCATTTAACAGAATAAAGTAGACATTAATCTATATGATTATAAGAGTGATAAAATTCTTGGTTAAAGTCTATCGAAAGTTCTTGTACTATACAAAAAAATTTATTTTAGTCCTTTTATTATAAAAAAGAACATTTTAATTTTTGTACTATTTGTAAAGATCTATTTAGTCCATCTACTATAAAAAGAGAGATTTTAGTTCATGTATATTTGAAAAGTGAATATTTTGGTCTAAAATTTTAAAGTTATAGTTAATTGCCTTAAGTATTTTGAGTTTAAACACTCTTTGAGTCCTTTTAATTTTAAACTTAAGCAAATTGGCCCTTCTTGAAAAATGATAGTTTATTCAATGGACATTTTAAATATAAGTAAATAAGAACAAACCATGATGTGTTGACGTCAGCACATGACACGTGTCCAACTGTGATTGATTTTTTTAAAAAAATAAATAAATAAAAGTATATAATTTTATAACATTTTTCTTAATTTTGATTTTTTTTTCAAAAAATTTAATGAATTTTAAGTTTTTTTATGATTTGTGCATCATTTTTTTTCAATCGAACCTCTACTCGCTACAAATCTAAAAGTTCTAAGAAAATTAAATGGACTTTTTTCAATTAAACATTTTAAATATTTTGACATGTAATAGTAAAATTATTGAAAGTGGAGACAAAAGAGTTAGACTTAAAATAATAATTAATTTTGCATTGAGATTTCATAAATGTTTAAAAACTCTGTGTAAAATTTCACAAAAAATCTTGCGAGAGATTAATTTGCCCCAGTTCAAAACTGAGAAGGTCTTAAAGAGTGTTTAAATCAAAATATTTAAATCATCTAACAATAACTTTAACGTTTTAAAACGTACAAGTACCATAACGTTAACTTTTTAAATCTACATGGACTAAAATGTTTTTGTAGTAGAGAGACTAAAATGAACTTTTAGTATAGTACATTGAGTAAAATGTTTCATTTTATAGTAGAGGGATTAAAATGAACTTTAGGATATAGTATAGGGATTTCTACCCTACTTTAACCCGAATTATTTATATATTATTATAATAAGTGAGTTTAGGGTTTAAGGGTTTAGGATTTATGGTATGTTTAATTAAAAATAGAAAAAATTGAAATAATGTGTAAATAATTAGGATTAAATTTATTGTTTTTTGAATTAGGACTAAATCATTTGAATGTGTAAATTTGGATAACTAAATGTGTTATAATACAAAAAAAGTTACCTATCACATCACGCTTTTAACAGTCGTAAATGGGTCAGTGGTCAAATTAAAACAAAACTAAAAATATAATAATAACATTGAAACAATTAAAAATTTAGTTATTAAATTAAATAATTAATTAAAATTTAATGACTATACTCAATTTTTTAAGATATTTAGTATTTACGGAACGATTATATAATAAGACACTATATTTGTTTATTCTTTCATAAAATCTATGTCGTTATTATAAAAAGTTGAAACTCTAGAAAAAAAATATATTATTATTATTATATGTAACAATATATAAGAGAATATAAATAAAAAAATCCAAATTCAAATTAAAACCATAATATAAAAGTATAAAACCACTCTGAAAGGACATAAATTAATAAGCATAGTTAGGGTTTTGGCAGCGCTGGTGGTGTAGCAAATATTCGGCGTTTTAGTCTCGGGGGATTGTGAGTTTGTTTAAGTGGGTGCCAATTGATTCTGAATCGAAGAATCAGATGGCGATAGCAGGGGCTGGACAGCTTAATCTGAACGAGTCGCCCTGTTGGGGATCAAGAAGCGTCGATTGCTTCGAAAAGCTCGAGCAGATTGGCGAGGGTACCTACGGGTCTGTTCTTCTTCTTCACTTATTTATTTATTTTCAATTTAGGGTTTTTTGTATACATATTCATTCTCCTTTTTGGGTGTTGCAATTTGTATTTACTTAGTAACTATTCATTGCCAATTTAAATCAATTAGTATTACTATATGTTTTTGCAGCCAAGTTTACATGGCCAGGGAAATAAAGACTGGTGAAATTGTTGCTTTGAAGAAAATTCGCATGGACAATGAGAGAGAAGGGGTATGTTCTCGCCTATATATATATATATATATAATTCTTGTATAAATAAAAAATTATAATAACTAAAAATTAATCTTTCTCAAAAAACTTGTGCAGTTTCCCATAACCGCTATTCGAGAAATTAAAATTTTGAAGAAGCTCCACCATGATAATGTAATTAAGCTCAAAGAGATTGTTACTTCTCCTGGTAATTACACTTGCTCAGTACTCTGCAATTCTATTGCCCTTGCTGCTTTAATGCATTTTATTGATTTAAATTGTGGTTTTTAAACTTACTCCTTACACCTTTGCTTTATACTTTCTGGTTTTATATGCTTTCTAATTTAGGTCCAGAGAAGGACGAACAGGGAAGACCAGGCAAGTGTTGTTTCATTCCTAACAATAGTCTTATCACCTTGCATTTAATCTTTGCTGCTAGTTAACTTTTCCTTTCTGGATTATAGATGGAAATAAGTATAAAGGTGGAATTTATATGGTTTTCGAATACATGGACCATGATTTGACTGGCCTGGCTGATCGACCTGGGATGAGATTTTCAGTTCCTCAAATTAAGGTAACCCGTTTTATAGGCAGAAAAGGGGAAAAAGAGCACTCTGGTTCAATTCATCTAAATTTTTTCCTTCTAATTATGCTACCTTTTCTTCCAGTGTTACATGAGGCAACTTCTCACTGGGCTTCATTATTGTCATGTAAATCAAGTGCTTCACCGTGACATCAAAGGTTCTTACTAACATTCCTGATATACCCGTATTTAATATAATGCTGTTGCCCCTGACTATGAAATTGTTAGCTCAATCGAACAATCCAAATATCCCAAAGAGGGGGTGAATTGACTTTTTAATATTTTGTGAAAGCAAGAAAGAAAATAGATACTTAGCTGCCTGTATCAATACACATGAGTATCGGTACCGATTTGTGTCACTAATTTTTTCGGTCTGTTTGAGCGAAAAAGTATATATATATATATTTTTTCTTTCTTTTAACTGTTTTTTACTCGAAATTATTTGGACTAATATTAAATATGTTCGCTTGAGAAGTTATTGAGTCATTCTTTACAAACTCGTGTCTTAAAAATAAAATTTTATAAAACTCAAATTTGTTTGTTATATCAAAATTGAATGAACAGAAATCCAAAGTAAGGATCTTCTTGTTCATTGCTGCAGGCTCCAATCTTCTTATAGACAACGAGGGTAACCTCAAGCTTGCTGATTTTGGTCTTGCCCGTTCATTCTCAAATGATCACAATGCAAATCTTACCAATCGTGTTATTACTTTATGGTACAGGTATGTGTTTTACACCCTGGGTTGAAGTGTATGTTAACAACCAATGAATGTATTTAAATTTTAAAGAAAAGCATAAGAAATATTAACCGGTGCAGCGTATGCTTCCCATTTTTGGTCAATTTCTCAGGCCTCCGGAGCTGCTTCTTGGGGCAACCAAGTATGGTCCAGCAGTTGATATGTGGTCTGTTGGTTGCATTTTTGCTGAGCTCCTGCACGGGAAGCCTATATTTCCTGGAAAGGATGAGGTTAGTTTCTTTATGTTGAATTAAATGATTGAATTTTATAGAAACATGACATAGTTGAAGGTTGGGATATCTCATGAGTTATATCATTACTTGTTTATCTTAAACTCCGGGTGAAAATATACTCCTGGACACATGTAAGCTCGTTCATTTGCATATTGAATGGTATTCCAATTTCAGGGGCCTTTATTCTAGTAATTGCTTGCAAGACTGCAGTATGAAATGCTGTACTTGAAATTATTGCAGCCAGAACAATTAAATAAGATATTTGAGTTGTGTGGAGCACCAGATGAAGTCAACTGGCCTGGGGTTTCTAAGATTCCCTGGTATAACAACTTCAAGCCAACAAGGCCAATGAAGAGACGTCTCCGAGAAGTTTTTAGGCAGTAAGTTCACTTACATTGTCATATAGCACTTTCTTGAGGTCGTAATGCTGATAGGCTGATTCTGGGAACCAGTGCCTCCTACCCTCCCAGGGCGTCGTGCCTGAAACTTATTTATAGACATTGCTCTAATTATGATATATATATATATATGTGTGTGTGTGTGATATTCTTCAATATGTGATTATGGATTAGTGTCTATCTCATCACTGACTTATCTGTCTATTTGCTATAGTTTTGACCGTCATGCTTTGGAATTGTTGGAGAAGATGTTGACTCTTGATCCATCTCAGGTACCATTTCATATATTTGTCTGCCTGATTCATTTATGCTTTACAAGAATCACAGGATTTGTTTCGCAGCTTCAGGTGATCATTGACTTTAAATCATAGACTGTTGAGTCTTGACTTATCTTGAGATTCATTTGTACTGGAATTGTTCTCTCCATATTTGATTTAAAATGTGTAGCCAATTTATATATCAATCAGTTTTGTCTAGGTAATTGATTTATTTTAGCGGTATGAAAATAGCAATTTGACCATCTTTAAGAAATTTATTTAACTTTGGTAATTACAATTAAGAGAAGCTGAAGTGGTTATCTATCTGTTTCAAAGTTAGCAACAAGTTCTCATGTTAGTGTGTTCTCTTTGTTTGAAAAATGCAGAGAATATGTGCCAAGGATGCACTTGATGCCGAGTATTTCTGGACAGACCCTTTACCATGCGATCCAAAGAGGTTGGCTTGGATACCTCATTTTTAGTAACTTTATTATTTTCTGATTTTTTATCAATTATCTATGTTTCCTTTTGGTTCAGCTTGCCTAAATATGAATCTTCACATGAGTTCCAAACCAAGAAAAAGCGCCAGCAACAGAGACAACAGGAAGAAAATGCTAAGCGACAGAAACTACAGCATCCACAACCTCATGCCCGCCTTCCACCAATTCAGTCTGGACAAGCACACGCACAAATGAGGCCTGGACCTAACCCACCCTTGCATGGTTCTCAAGCACCGGTTGCTGCAGGGGCAAGCCACCATTATGGTAAGCCTCGTGGACCTGCAGGTGGGCCAGGGAGGTACCCTGGAAATGGAACAAGTGGGGGATACAATCACCCAAATCGTGGTGGCCAAGGTGGCGGAGGAGGTTATAGCAGTGGGCCATATCCACCACAAGGACGGGGGCAACCATACGGTGGCTCAAGTGGTATGCCCAGTGCTGGTCCAAGGGGTGGTGGAGGTAGTGGTTATGGAGTTGGAGCTCCCAATTACTCACAGGGTGGGCCCTATGGAAGTTCTGGTGCCGGACGCGGCTCTAACATGATGGGTGGAAACCGCAATCAACAACAGTATTGGCAGCAGTGATTTGATGATAGTAATCAATAGCTCTGCTTTTAATCTGGGTTCTTTTTAAAATGGATTGGATTTGGATTGATGTTGTATGTATAATTTCTTCCAGTCCCACGCTACAGATCAGGTCAGCCCTATTTCAATGTATAATGATTTCACTCCCTCTTAATGTTGTTCTGTTTTTCTTTTCAAAATAGACTGGACAACACTTGGTTTTGGAAAGAAACACCACCAATGGCTATCTTCTATCCTCAGCACTGTCAATTGGGACAAGGCAGGTGTTGTAATTTTTAGCCCTAGATTCCTTTTCAGAGAGAATGTTTCTTAATCTATTGTTTTAGAGAACATGAAACCCAGCAATGGTGGCAGATTGTAGCCACTAGGATGATGGAACCACGTAGTTTGCATCTTTAGTCTTAGACAGCTCCTCCAAGGCCATTTCTACTACATGAACCTTTCATTGTTTTAGCAAAATTCGAATAAAGTTTGAGTTGTAAAATGAAATTTTGAATAACTCAAAATTTTTAGTAATTAGTGAATTCATTTTTAAGTTTGAGTTGAGTTCCTCAATTTTTCCTAGTATATATATTGATATAAAAATACGAAGAAATATATGCTACATATGAAAAAATATAAATATATATGCGTATCTTATATGATTAGAGAAAGATTTTTTAAATTAAAATTAGGAACTTAAAAAAGTTATTAAATATGGTGCGTCAACTCAAATAATTAAAAAAAATTAACTTGAATCGATCTAACACTCACCTCATATAACCCTTTTGAATTCCAGCAGTTCACGCTAAACTTGGGTTGGTTTTCAGCTCCGCTTTATTAAGGCAACCTTGAGAGTTGACTGTTTCGTAGAGTGTTGAGTTTTATGGTATGTTGCAGAAGCAACTAGCCTCACTCTGGCTTGCAAAAACTCTGAATTTATTATATATTTTTAAAATTTTTAAGTTTTAAAGATTTTGTTAGATTAGATGAATTTAATAGATATAATATCACACTTATACATAATTATCTTAATTAAATGATTTTATTTTATAATAAATGACAGTTAAATTATTTTGAGTTCTTTATGTTTAAAGTTTTAATTATTCATTAACTGAAAAAGGTAAAAAAATAATATTAAGTAAATTTTAAATATCAAATTTTAATTTTACATGATAATTAATTATATATTCCATTAATAAAGTTTTATAGATAATACATCCATATAATCAGGTATAATATATCGGGCTATATCTTTTAACATAGCCCGTGTAAATATTTTTACACAACTCTTTTAAAATCTAAAATATAAAATCATAACATCCTAATTTCTAAACCCTAAAATTTAACTCTAAATTTTAAATTCTAAACTATACAACCCAAATTTCTAAATTAAACTCTTAATTCTTAAATTTGACAAGCACGTGTAAACTTTAGCTTATACAAACTGTGTGTAAATTTTTTCTCATATATTCAAAAGATTTTATTTATATTATATTCAGTTAATTAACAAATATATTCTTGAAATAATAAAGCTTGACGAACAGAGAATATTAAATTATTAATTCATACTGCATTTGGTTTTAAAATATTGAACAAACACTTAAATTATGGTTAAGAATTCTTTTATTAAATTAATATTTTAAATAACAAAATAATTAATATATTTTAGTTATTCTGATGTTAAGAGTAATGAGAAATTGTTGAAGTTAGATTTTGTTTCACTCACAGTGTAGTAGAAGAAAACATTTTATGTAAAATTAAGTATATATAAAAATTTACTTAATAAATAATAAGGAATTTGTATATAACATTAGTTATATATTTGATAGTGTATTTCATTTCCTAAATTAATTAATTGTTTAACTGAAGCAAAAATAAAAGGTTAGTGTTACAATTGAAGCGTTTTAAAGTTCAATGGTAAAATGATACATACCCTAAAATTTAGTGATATCTGAAGTAATTTACCCTTTTAATATTAATGAATTTTGATACCAATCCATTGATAGTGTATTTCATTTCCTAAATTGGCTCGAGCTGCTCCATGTTACACTCAATTATAAATATTAATCTCTAAAGCTGAAATTTTTACCATGCATTTTAACCACAATTCATAAAATTTAAACCATTAAACTCTAAACCCTAAATTAAATCACTAAACCTAAAATTAAAATTCTTGTGAAATTTATTGTCCAACCAATATATTTAATATAAATCTTAAAAAATATCAATCAAAATATGTCACACGTCTATCTATTTTTTTGCTTAATACACTTTTCATCTTTAAATTATATATATTTTCAACATGATACTTAAAATCATTGGACAAATAAAAATATGAGACATGAAATTTTGAACGGATCAAAATGCGCATGACTTTAATGGAAAGATAGATGGCATGCCAAGTTTTTTTTTTTAGATTTTCTGTTAAATTTAGCCTTTAAAAATTTTATTTAATCCTAAGTTAACTATTATTTGATTATGAATTTTATAATTTATTACATTATTTATAGTTGTTGATAATATATTTTATTTAATTTAAATATTATAATGTATCATATTTAATAAAAGAGTTAAGTGACAAATAAGTGCATATACTCTCTTTTTTTCAGATAGGTACTTAAAGTATTTTTCAGACCAAACATGTACCTAACATTTTCAACGTTAGTTAAATAAGTGCCCGTCGTCAACGCCCGTTAATTTTCACCGTTAACTGACACTTGTCAACTTCTTAAAATTTTGAAATTATATTTAAAAATAAATAAAATTTAATAAAACAAAATATTTTCTTTATTTCACAAAATATCTCAAAATTTGAAATCCCCAACACCCAAAAATCAAATCTCGATTTAACCTGATTTTGCCGCCGATTGCTACGCCACCGCCCACTACATCTATACGTCAAAATTTTTGAATAATTTATTCGAATAATTCGCAACAAACAACGACATAATAAACAATGAACGGCGTGTGAGTCATTCGACGAGAGAATGGCGCTTTAGTCCGTCGTTGGAAACATGACCAACGCCGATAATAGTGGCCGAATTTAAGGAGTTTAAAGATTTGGAGATTATTTAAATATTTTAAAAATTCTAATTTATTTAAAATATAAAATTCAAAAAATATTCAATACTCCAAGATGTCATATTTTTATTGGCAAACAGAAATTTTTTAACGGACAATCACAACACATGTTTGGCCTAAAAAATACTTTAAACACCTATCTAAAAAATATATAGTTTAAACATTTATTTGCCTTAACAAAATCTTGTCTTTCTTCGCGTTAAAAAATCGTGAACAAGTAAAAACACGATATGTGACATTCATATTTTAGATAAAAATAAGCATTACATTATCAGATGTTGCGTCTGCAGTGCATTTATAATGTTTTTTTTTTTGTGTGTGTGTGTGTGTGTGTTGTAGCCCATTTTCTGAAGTAATGTGTGCATTAAGAATTATTTGCTTTCTCAACCCTTCCTTGGAGTACACGCCAACACCCAAGTACAAATAAAAACCGATGACACTGCCATATAAATAAAAGATCCAAATCTCCACACAAAAAATGAATGGTAATTTACAGCAACCATCTGATCAAATCGACATCAACCATAGCAAAGACAAATGTACCATAATGCCAACACAGAAACAATTTAGCTCTTTTCTTGATCAGAAAGTTTACATGATAAAAATAGGCGTTGATAAAAGAATTCCCTATACACATTTGTATATGCTTTCGGTATAGTTCTAGAGAATCACATCAACTTAAATAATCAACCATGCGTCAGTTTCCAGTCTCGGCAACAGAAAGACCCCAGTGGCTGCAACAAGACTTATCCAGTCGGGGAAAATCCGAGTGAAATTATACATGTATTTAGCGAAATTGTTTAATGCCACAATTTCTTCTTTTTGCCACTAGCTTTACTAACACTTACTACGTTTCATGAAAAAATTTTCTATCAATACATGAATTCACAGTATACATACAGATTAGTTCCATGTTGCTATAATTTAATTAGTTCCCACGCATTGCAAAAGACAGAATGTGTTAGTACAATTTACGGTCTAAGTTTCAACATAAATTTGACTTTGGTGGTCAATAATAAACGGAATTACTATGCATTAATCCTAATTTAAGAATCAAACTGAAAGCAACATCACATGTTTAGACCCTATAGTTTTACTGTTGCAGCACATTTTGAAGCCAAAATCAACCTCGATGCTAAACAGTCCCTAACAATTTATTGCCACCCTGCAAATATGTAAATATATATAATGTCAAGTTATTGAAGAGGCAAGAAGATACTCTATTTTGACACGGTTGTTCGAAGGGGCAGAACACTTTCAACTTCCTTAGATTCAGAGCTTCTTTCTGCTACAATTTTCGACATTCCAAACATCTGAGACAGACCCCAATTTTTTTTAGTGAGACATTAAATATAAACAGAGTACATAAAAGAAAGCTCACATAGGACAATGAAGCAATAGTGCGAAAGATGAAGGTAAGAACCTTCTGGATGGTCTTCTTAAAGCAAGTTTTGTGCTCATCCATCGATGCATTAACGAACTCATCAATGTGATCCTTCAAGTCCTCAAGGAAGGTGGCCTCCTCATTCTTCTTCTTCCTACATGAAGTCACCGCTTGAGCAGGAGCAGCAGGCAATGCTTGTTTCTCAGGTTGACTCTTTTGTGTGTCCATTCTTTGTTTAGTATAGAACTTCATAACAAACATGAAAATAATAAAAAACAATATGGAAACAGTTATGCCATATACTTACATTCAAATTATGCCAAGTAATTAGATTTCTTGAACAAATAATAAATCAACTATCTAATAATAAAATCATAAGTACTTATTTGCAGTTTTTCAAATAAAGTTTAGAGGTTTAGAATTTTAAATTTGTGTTTAAAACTTAGTATTTAGGATTAGAATTTAGGGTTTAGAGTTTGTATAGAACTAGAATTTAGGGTTTAGAGTTTAGAGTTTGTTTATAACATAACGAGGATATAGGCTTTACCCTATAAACCTTAAATGCAAACACTAAATCCTAAATTTTAAATCTCTAAACTTAAACCCATAAACTTGAAACACTAAACTGGATCTTTAAACCCTAAATTTTTACACTATAAGCGTTAGAAAAAAAATTCATATACAACATAGTTTTAGGGTTTAGAATTTAAAATCGAAAACAAAGTAAACGGAGAGACAGAATGAGACGAGAGTAGGATCGAAAACATAAAATCAAATATAATGGAACGAGGGAGTGGCGGATGGCAAGATAACTCAAAACCTCTCTCATGATACAATTAGAAATCAAACTTCAAATTAAGTTTAGGGTTTTGGAAATTGCCTGATCGAATACCCTGATCCGTCGAAAACTTGAAAACAGCGGTATGAACAAAGCGGCGATGACAAAACAAGGAAGAAAAGATTGTTAGGTATTTTATAGTACACCTATTTTTTATTGGGCTCAATTCTCAATTGGGTTGTACACATTTTTAACAATTCAGGTCTAAAAAGACTCTGGGCCAGCAGTAGAATAAAAACCCAAAAGTACACATTTGGGTTTGAACAGTTTTTCACCGAGTCAGGCGTTTTTTTTACAGTTCATTACTATTCCGGTTTAATTTTAATATCAATGTCTCAAAATATGGTATGTGGGTGTATATACTATGGTGTCTATATGTATACGGTGTATATGTAATAGTATATAATATGGTATGTATGGTATGTATGTCTATATGTAATAGAGGTTTTTAATAAAAACACTACCATGTATGCTTATAGCAACTTTGACTATTAAAGTATACAATAAGTTGGTGAGAGTGTCATATATAAGTAGATAATAGAAATGAACAATTTAAGAAAAGAACTTCATTTTAATAAGAGAATGTTATTATCTATAAGAAGATGAGGCATATCAAGGGGTGCAATTCCTAGACTCGATCTAGATATTATGGTCGAATATGAAAAGTTACATTGATCATTGTAGCAACCAAGAAAATATATTATAAATAAAAGTAAAATTGCATTAAATGAAATCAATTTATATGTATCAAGAAAAGTGTTCTTATAATAACTTATTGAGTAGTCTCAATGGAAAAGAAAGTGTTGTTATTTAAGGGATTTGGGTGCGAGCGGGTTGTTTATATAGTGTGTGCGTTTTTAAAAATTTAAGAGTAAAAAACATATACTATCGTGTAATTCATATAGATATTGTTAGATTGCTTTTTGCTCATAGCAACCGTAAATATATATTCCACCTTCATTAATGAATTATTATGTTTTAGTTACATATGTTTTATGGAGTGTAAAATATGTCTTTAGACATCTTAAAGATCAATTTAAACTAAAATAATAAGATATATTAAAGTTGAGAAATACGATAAGGATGGTAAATATTATAAAATTAAAAAAAATCATATTTTGGGATCTTATGTTGGATTCTTTTAAGATACGTAATTTTAGTGACAATTTCATTCGAGTTCTTGAAGCTATTAAACCATTATGTACATTTTAAATTGAGTTTCTAGCAAAGTAGATTTGACTGCTTTTAAATATATGAATATGAAGAAAATTGAGTTTAAATTATCTAAACTTTTGAGGTTGTATATCTGGAGTAAGAAAAAAAATTCTAAATTTAGGGGCCCAACAATGAATTATATATATTTTGAGGGGTTAAAATATAATTTTTCCATTGCCTCCTTTCATCCTCCTCCTAGAACGTTGCAGGTACTCCGATTATTTATCCATAGAGAAAAGTTGAAAGCAAATGCACATGTAGCCACCACATAAGAGAAAAGCCATGCAACTGAACTGCGAACATTAGAGAAATTGAATGTTGTAGGTGTTCGAGATTTACAAATTCATGGTCAATTTGGCACTGTATGTATTGATTTAAGTGACACTAACTAGTAACTACATGGCCACAAGATTTGAATCTTATTATGTCAACTTCGGCTTCCTCAAAGTTCCTAATATTGATGAGCCAGATTTGGGCATGTTATCAATGAGCCATTCATAATCCGATAAAGTTGCGTCGGATAATGGCTCCAGGAACTCACACCTTTCCAATATTTCGAGTGGTGGCACTCCAGCAACTAGGTTTGTATCTAGCTTCGGCTTACCCTTGGTCAGCTCTTCAGGCAATTTCAGAGGTCCACTCTCCAGGGCTGAGGGGGATGCACCGGCTGTTACACCTTGCCTGAAAGGGAGGCTACTCGCTGCCTGTAAACAGAATTCCACCCATTGATGGATTAGTGGAGATGGACCTCTCACGCGGCCCCCAATACGGTTTGTTTCAAGTCCTGAGGCAGCTGGAATTACCTGCAAACAGACAAACCCTGATATCTGAAAGAATCTATTTTCTATTTCATTGCTACTCAGTTCTTGGTTACTGTATGTTTCACCACAACTCAGTTCCTCTTTTTCCATCTCCGTCATAAAAACATTATCCCTTCTCTCATTTTAGTTCCAATAGACACCAACCTCTTAACTTGACTGAGAAAAAAAAATTAAAATCGATGCAAGACAAAATGTGTTACCAGTAAAAAGCAGAAAATGCAATGGATCAGATGTATACCCATAGATCAGCCCATAAGCTAGCTCCAGACTTGGGAACAATGACTGCTACGTTTGACATACGCTTTGCAACTGGAAGAACATCACTACTCCACCCAACAGCCACCCAAACATCTCCCACTGAAAATGCTCTGAGATAGTCCGCGCTGTCGAAAAATTTAACCTACAAAAAGCCAAAGGATATACTGCTATAATACAACGAAGAAGCAACTAAAGCCAATTAAAGAGAAAAATGCTAAGTGGAAAAAAAGAAGAACAAAAAAAACAAATATCCAGCTTAACATTTAAAGTAATATTTTTAAGATAGAAAAGGAAAGAACAGACAACCATTGCACTTCTTCTAGTTCCCCAGAACATGCTCAAGCTCTCATCACTTGCATTGAATGAAAAGTAAATAACGTAGAGAATAGCAAGCCATTGCATTTGCACCGGATATGTTATTCAGTCTACTTTCTGTAACATAAAAATTACATGCTACAAAAAATCTTGTCTATTTCACAATTCTGCACTTAAATAAACAATCTATCGAGAAGTGTCCAAGCCAAAAATAACCCATGTTACTAAGGAAAATGCTAAATTATGCACCATTTGATGAACTGGACGGGTGTCAATTTGGAGAATGTGTCTGTTCAGTATAAGTCAATATTTTGTGCATGTAGTCTTGTGGAATCTATAAATTCATACAAGAAGGCTTACAAATTCCGCTTCAGCTAATGTGGCATGAACATCCATCAAAGGGTACAAGACCCAAGTCAACACAGAGGGAGCTCGAATTTGGATTTCGAGCATCAGAAGGAACCCTTTCTCTTAAGACTAATGAATAATGGTAAGTATCTTCATATAAGATCATATAATCCAGTAAATCAATACCGGCCATTTCTTTGGAGTCAGGTTCACAATAGACTTATCACTATAAGAATAAAGATGCAATGGTTCCTAATCATGCTATACAAACTCATAGAAAGAATGGGGTGACATAAAGAAGACATAACATCATTTACACTGTGCTAGCCTACCTGTTTTGCAAGTAATTCTAGGTTCTGAAGGACAGCATTCCTCCCTCCAGCAACTTGCAAGTCAATGTCCCTTGTGTTGTAAGATGCACCCATGTACTTCAAAACTGCACCAACAACCTCTCTGGGCGAATTGACCATTGAAATTCTTCCAGCAAGTTCAGGCCGCCACAAATCTGCCCAATCCTGCGATAGGGTTTCCCCCTAGATTGTTAATGTTAATGAGCGAATATAAATTAAATACTAATAAAAGATATAAGATAAACACTGGGTCATGTTTGATGATTTGTTCATGAATTGAGAAAACCTGGAAAACATGTAAAAAAGGATCGAAGCAAGGAAGACTGGGGAATTTCAGATAATTGCAAAGCCCATGTTTTAGCAGTCCAAGGCTCCAGCAGAAAAATGTGTAAACAAAGTAGGAAAGCGAAATTGCAATTCAGAGATTCAAAGGCCATTTTTTCTAGTCATTTTAACTGACGGCCACAAATAGAATATAGCAAAATTCTTTTTGCACTAGATTTCAAGATGGGAATAAGTTCTGCAATTCTTTCCGAGACAAAAATTCCAAAAAAACATCTAACCAATGCCATGATGAGAAAATAACCTCCAAGAAGATCTACCTAATGCCAGGCAAATAAGAAAATAGTCAGGCTATAAAGGTTTGTATGGAGAGTAAAGTGCCGAATGTTTCCCCACAAGCCATACAAAACTAGATTAACCTTTATGCTACAATAAAACAAGGGCAGGTCTGAAAATAGATTAAGGATTCTTCAGTATCTTAAATACCATTACTATCAAATTTGAGATCATATGGGAAGAAAAGAGAGGAACATATGGACAATTCTAGAAGAATAGAATATAGATAAGACCCTTCAACAGCGGCAGGAACGCATGCACATATTGGCTTGCAATTGAAATTGTCACAAATAAGAATCATGTTAGAGCTAAAGTCAGCACTGGCTTTATTTTGCAGATAAATTAACATTACCTGTATAGGAGGCAAGTTTTGCTTTTGAAATTTGGTTTTCTTGTATGCTATGACCATGGTACCCCATCGATAGGGTGCAGCCCATACCTGACCCTGTGGATCAATATCTCCATTGAGGCTCCTGCGAAGATAAACCTGGGGCATTTCAAGAGTTGGATAATGCTTTGGGTTTTGTTTTGAATTGGATAAGAGCAAAATATGATGTCGTTTTACCTTCCATTTGTGACTTAAATCCTTAAACCAGTCTAGGTGTTCAGCAGCAGTAATGGGTTCGATAACAGCTTTTCTTATAGCGAAAGAGAGCCAGGAGTCACCCAGGGTGGCAATATCAGCAGCCGCCACAGATGCAGGCCCAATATTCACTTTGCCTTTGGCTGGGGTAAAGGGCAGGCATAACTGAGCAAAAATATCTTCAAGAGATGGGCGAAATTTAGCTTGGAGCTTTAAGCGCCTGGATTGAGAGGAGATGAAATCCTTAGACCAGGAAGGAGGCACCGAGCCCTGAAGAGCAACCATGGAGAGAGGAACGGTGAGAGCAAAAGATTTGGATTTCCAAACCTCAAAAGCTGCTTCCGGTTTCTCATCATCATCTTCTCCTTCTACAGCTGCTGATCTGTTATCCGCTGTTTGGTTCGTTGTAGAAGAAGCATAGTGAGTGGATTAATGAATTGATTCAAAAAGAGAGACAGAAAGGTGGGTACCTATATCAAGGCGGCGGTGCAATGGTGTTAGAGCAGAAGCGGAGGAGCAAATGCAAAGACTCAACCCCACAAACACAATTGTTGAGGTAGAGATGCCAACAAGCAACGGCTTTTTGCTGGATTCATGGATACGGAGCCGAGGAGGAAACTTGATGGAGGAGCTTTTGAATCTGTTCGAGTTGGAATCGGCGAGGGGGGCATCGAAGCAAGTACAACAAGAATAACTAAGGGATGCTGCTGCCAATGCCATTTCAGTGTTCCCTGAAATGACCAATAGCAGTATTAAGGCCAACCCTTAACCTTTTGGCCAAATTATGCAATTGTTATATAGTTAATAAAAATGACTAAAATATAAATAACCTAAAAAGTAATTGAAAGACCAAAATTAAAAATTAAAAAAATAGTCTGAAGATCAATAATATAATTTACCCTATTTCTCTTAATCGAAGGCGGCAGCTTCTCTGTTCTCTTATCTATCGTCTTTTTGGCTGTTTACGGCGGCACTGCTTTATTAGGGGATGAGTTCTCGAAAACCACTGTAGTCATATTAGTAAAGGTTTAGGGTTGCTCTGGGTACATTTCATTTTCGTAGTTTTTGTTGCTATTATTTTCCATTACGGAATGCCTGCTATTGAAGAGAGATGAAAGAATGAGTAGGTTTAGGGATGGGAATGGAAATTCAAGTGATCCCAATTTGAATTCAACTGCGATTTTTACAATTAGGGTCCAAGGTTTAGCTAAGAATCTAGGGTATTTTGCTAGAGTAACTTTCAGTATAAATATTCAGGATTATTATGCCTATGGATTTAGCCACTGAAATAGTTAAGGTTAGGGTACGAAACTGACTGCAAGGAAAAACGCAAAGCTTTAACAGAAATACAATCTCCAACTCAAAATCACCAAAACATAACCGAAACCATGGGTTCAAGGCTTACCCACACACGATCGGAGCGGCAAACGACAGCGTGAGGACGAACGTAGCAAGGAAAACGAACCGTTTCCCTTTGACTTAGTGCAAACAAAAGACGATGCACAGAGGAGGAGCGGCGAAGGTGGAACACGGCGGCACAAAAACACAACAGAAAACGACGGCAGCGCGGTTCGACTTCGCGGCGGTACGACAACGTAGCGGCGGCAGTTACTCGAGGACACCGAGGGCGACGGCGGAGGTGGCGCAAAGGAGAGCCGAACGGGTTTAGACCGTTTCCGAGCAAGCGACGACTGACGAGAGAGATTCGAAGTGAGGGTTTTGTTCGCGATTAGGTGAGGAGCCGAACAATGGTTTCGGATCAGCAACCGGACGGCGCTATGCCGGTGGTCGGAGCTTCGCCGGAACAAGGGAGAGGGGTGAGGGAGAAAACCGAGAGAGAGAAAGGAAAGATTATCGAGAGAGAGAGCGGCTGTCCAGTTCAACAGTCTGATAACAAGGGTTAAATACCCAATTTAAAGGGTAAAATACAAATGGAGCCATTAGAGTTACTTAGGATTTACAAAGTGATCACAAAACTTCACTCTTTATTCAAAATGGTCACCGATTTTCAGAAATTAAACCCCAAATTATGAGTCTAAACAATTTAACCCTTTAATTAAATTAGGGTTTCCAATTTATAATTCTCAAATGTTAAGATTTTGAACCTAGGAATTTTAAAATTAGGGTTTCTGAATTGGGGTAATTTTGTGGGGTGTTACAGTTTTTCACCGACTCAAGCGGTTTTTTTACAGTTCATTAGTATCCCGGTTTAATTTTAATATCAATGTCTCAAAATATGGTATGTGGGTGTATATACTATGGTGTCTATATGTATACGGTGTATATGTAATAGTATATAATATGGTATGTATGGTATGTATGTCTATATGTAATAGAGGTTTTTAATAAAAACACTACCATGTATGCTTATAGCAACTTTGACTATTAAAGTATACAATAAGTTGGTGAGAGTGTCATATATAAGTAGATAATAGAAATGAACAATTTAAGAAAAAAACTTCATTCTAATAAGAGAATGTTATTATCTCAGGCATATCAAGGGGTGTAATTCCTAAACTCGATTTAGATATTATGGTCGAATATGAAAAGTTACATTGACCACTGTAGTGGCCAAGAACATATTATAGATAAAAGTAAAATTGCATTAAATGAAATCAATTTATATGTACCAAGAAAAGTGTTCATATAATAACTCATTGAGTAGTCTCAATGAAAAAGAGAGTGTTGTTATCTAAGGGACTTGGGTTCGAGCAGCTTGTTTATATAGTATGTGTGTGTGCGCGCATTTTTAAAAGTTTAAGAGTAAAAAATATATACTATCATGTAATTCATATAGATATCGTTAGATTACTTTTTGCTCATAGCAACCGTAAATATATATTTCACCTTCATTAATGAATTATTATGTTTTAGTTATATATGTTTTATGGAGCATAAAAATATCTTTAGACATCTTAAAGATCAATTTAAACTAAAAATAATAGAATATATTAAAGTTGTGAAATACGATAAGGATGGTAAATATTATAAAATTAAAAAAAATCATATTTTGGGATCTTATGTTGGATTCTTTTAAGATAAGTAATTTTAGTGACAATTTCATTTGAGTTCTTGAAGCTATTAAACTATTATGTACATTTTAAATTGAGTTTCTAGCAAAGTAGATTTGACTGCTTTTTAATATATGCATATGAAGAAAATTGAGTTTAAATTATCTAAACTTTTGAGGTTGTATAGCTAGAGTAAGAAAAAAAAATTAAATTTAGGGGCCGAAAAAATAAAATGGTAACCAAATATTCAAAAATCACAAAATGATAATTAAATTTTATGTTTTATAATAAAGTGGTAACTAGACGTTAAATTATGTTAAGTGCCTGTTATAAAATTTGGCATAATAACACATTTCGTCTTTTATATTTATACATTCAATCAATTTAGTCCTAATTCGAAACAATTCACTAAATTTAGCCCTCATTGTTTACGCATTCTTTCGATTTGGTCCTTAAAGCAAAAGTCCAAAGTATGATAACATGATAAATAATTACAATTAAATTTTTATAGGAACTCGAAAACTCGACTCCACTCGAATCTAAAAAATTTCAAATAAAAATTGAGTTGTAAAATATGACGCGCCAACTCGAATAACTCGAATTTTTTTGACTCGACTCGATCGAACTCTCACCTCTATCTTAAGATATGACGCGTCAACTCGAATAACTCGAAATATTCGAATATTTTAAATCGTTTTTTCTTTTAAATCGAATATTTTTTAAAATCGAATATTTTTTATTTTCATATTCAAATCACATCAAATAATTAATAACTACTTTAAATATTAGATTTAATTTAAAAATATTCGATTTAATTTTTTTAATTCTATGTCACCGCTCATTATTTTCTCACCACCAACTGTAACGTTTTTTTCCTTTTTGATTTTTATATTTCAATAAGATTTTTTGTCTTTGTTGCACGTGTTTTTTTGTTCTCGTGACACTCGTTTTTTTTTTGTCCATGTGACATGTTTTCTTTGTTTTGTGGTTCATTTCATCTGTCATTGTGGCATGATTTTAGCATATCCTAGCGGTCGTTTGTTGCTCGCACAGAAATTTTAATGGCACTAGTTTCTAATTGTGATTTTGTCGGTGGTCATGAAAAGTTAAATCCCCACTCGGTTGATGGTTGTTTGTCAATGTAATCAATGCTGAGTAGCAGAACATTATGCATGATAGTTTGGGTCGCTCATCACTCTTTTTCCACTCGTTATGCGTCTCGATTGGATAAAGACAATGAGATTCAGGAAAGTTTTTGGATTTTGATAGTATGCTTATCTCTATGGTATTCATTTTTCTTTGTTTTTGGGTTATAAGAGATTTTGGTGGATTAGTCTCATTATTCTCATTCCTAGATGCGTTGTAATTGTGTTATCTTCTATCATTTTAATAAAAATTCAGTGACTATTATAAAAAAATATTAAAATAAGTGTCCAAACTGTCCCATTTTTATTTTTTAGGTGCTTAATTTTTTAGCTCTTTTAAGTGCCAAAACTATCATTTTTTCTCCTTTTAAGGTCAACTAAGACACCTATTTTGACAAAAAAAATAGATTGGGCACCTAAAACGGACAAAAAAAAAATTAAACACATAAAAAAAAATAAGATAATTTGAACACTTATTTTGATATTAAGCCTAAAAAACTATCTTTATTTAAGGCTTAATACCCAAATAGGTGCCCAAACTATACTTGTGGATCACTTTTGGTGCCTAAACTATTTTTAGCTCTAAATAGGTGCCTAAAGTTTCAATTTTGGTCATTTTAAGTGCCTAACCGTTAATAAAAATCGTTAGCCAATTAAATTGTGACAAGTGGCATGTTTTTAATTTTTAAATAAAATTCAAAATTCATTTTTTTATAAAAATTAACAGTTTTAAATCTTAACAAAACAGTCCCAAATCCCTAACCTAAAACCACAAACCCCCGAATTACCGCCGTTGTCGTCGTTTACTACCTCACCGGAGGCCACCACTACCGCCATCTGACCACCACGACCGTTTCCCCCAACCACCCATCGCCGATAACCGACGGTAGGTGTGCCGATGACTTTCTTTCGCGATTTTGGCTTCTTTCGACGTTAGGAAGCCGATCGACACACCTACTGTCGTTTACCGACGATGGGTGGTTGGGGAAACGATCTTGGTAGTTCGGCGACGAATATAGGGGCGGCGGCGAAACCATTGGCGACGGGTTCGACTGGGGAAGTTAGGGATTTCGAATTTGGGGCCATTTTGTGAGTTTTGAGAAATTTAAGGCTTTTTTTATAAAAAAAATAAGTTAAAAAATTAAATTAAAAAAAATATTTTTTTAATAAAAATAACGGTAATTAACGTTTAGGCACCTAAAATGACCAAAATTAAAATTTTAGGCACCTATTTAGAGCTAAAAATAGTTTAGACATCAAAAGTGATCTACAAGCATAGTCTGTGCACCTATTTGGGTATTAAGCCTTTATTTAAAAACAAATACTATCATTCACGAACAGGGATGGCAACGGGGCGGGTTTTTGGCCGCCCCGAACCCGCCCCGACCTATAAGATATTATACCTGACCTTATCTGATCCCGAATTAAAATATTAATTTACCCGCCCCGATACAATAACCCTTAAACCCGACCCCGCCCTGACCCGCCCCGAAAAATTTTAAAAAAATTAATCTTCGTTGACGATAAATGTTAGATTTGACCGATCTTTCACCACAATCACAAATTATAGTTTCAAGGGACTTCAAACTTATATAAAAAAATAAAATAAAACCAATTTTAAATTATCCACATGTTAAACTACATATTTAAAAGAATAAACTTGAATCATTGACCGTTAGAATCGAATATATTAAAACTTGAACAACATCTAACAAAATTTTACAATAAGTACGAACCAAAACAAAAACAAAAAATAGCTTAAAACTCATAAAAGTGTTTAAATATAATGATATTTTTATAAATATAATAAAAATATAAAAATGTAACGGAGCGGAGAATTTCTAGCAAATACCCGAACCCGCCCCGACTTCATGCTTTTCACGCCACGCCCCGCCCCGATCCCCGAAATTTTTAAAAAAAATACCCGGTCGGGTCGAGTCGGGGCACCTCGGGTCGGGACCGGGTATTTTTGTCATCCCCATTCACGAAAACAATCATTCATTCTAAAATATACTCCATAATAGATATTTTTATTCTATTCTATCATTAAAATTTTAAATTTTATACTAATTATTTATGTCATAGCACCGAAATATCGTAACTCAAATTCAAACAGGTGTCCTTGTTAACTGATAGAAAGGGAATTGTCTTTGTCAAAACAAAAAAAGAAAGGGAATTGGTTATGGGATGATATTTTCATTTAATATTTCTAAGAAAAACATGTGTATATTCCCATATGGAATTCATAAAATCTTAATACCCGGGCAGAAAGTTCACAGCTTTATTATCATTCTTAGTGTTCATACAATTCAAAGACATGGGATGAGATGAGTGAAAGTGAGACAAAGGCAAATAGATAAGTCATTTCCATTGGTTTGATTTTAAACAAGATACAGTTAACATTCAACATTCAACATCTAGAATCACACTGGAAAAGCTAATTTGTTCTTTTCCTCTCTTTTTTAACAGCAATCAACTCGACACAGCAGGAGGGTTTTCCTTCGGATGTTTGGAGCCGTAATGATCACCAAGTTGTTTTTCATTTGCTAATTGCACCTACAACAACAAGGAAGATTCATTTTAGCATATTACAGGAAGAGGAATATGCAAAGGACTCGAACTGCCACGACCCCAACCCTTTCATTCAAAGACCGAGCACATAAAGAGAGACAGAAAGTTTCCAATGTGATAATGTAATAGTTCCAAGTCCCTTTTTTTGGCAAAATGATGTTCAGACTTCAGAGTACATGGTGTATGTGATAATGTAATAGTACAACAGAACATGCAATCCAATGAAACAGCAAATGAAGACTCCATGCAAAATCCAGACAGTTGGTACCCTTGACTCATTAGACTGCAGTCTGAATTTGAATGTAAGATGCACAACTCGACCTACAGCCAATGCAGTTCAAAATTACAAATATGTACAACCATCAATATGGCATCGATTAACAAAATTCATGTAGAAAATATTTTCTTCTACGTCGCTGCCAGATCTCATCAAAGAAGCAATATAGATTCACGGAAAGGCAGCACAAGTAAGGTCTACAAATATGACAGATGGAAAATACAAAATTTCTCTCTTTTCTTCTAGCAGATTCCTCTTCTTGGTCCTACTCATGATATATCTATTTGATGAACAAAAATATAATAACAAAAGCATAGGAAAAACTCAAAGTTCTTTAATCTATCTGCAAGGTTTTTCCTTTTTTTTTTAATCCAGAAAAGATGAATTAGATTCCCCTGTTACCCTCTATGATTGAATTAATTGACGAGTTTCAGACGGGCACTATCACTTGAAACCTAGTTTTTAGTACTGCTACTACTAGACGAGGTTTCAAACATCATCAAGATCTTGTTCAAAAGAATCAAGATCAAAGGCGATCTACGGAGTCGGTTAAGAAATTGAATTTAAAAAGAAAAGGAAAAACCTTGCAGATAGGGCAGGTGACTTTGAGGGCAACGGCTCTGGCCTCCAGCTGAGAACCCTTTGCCTTTTGATTCTTCTCAGCGTTTCGCTTCTGCGCATCGATCTTCTGCTTTCCTCGCGTCATCTCTTTCTGCCTTTTCGCAACCAAACCTTTCGTTTCTTTCTTTTCGCCAATGTCTATTGCCTCAGCCTCACATATATAATATTAGGGTAAACTACATAAATGACCACTATATTATTGGAAAAGTCGCGGTTTGACCACCTTACTTTTTTTCGAAGCAATTAAACCATCCAACTATTTAAATGGTATCAATGTGACCACCAGCCGTTAGAGCTTAACGGTAGGATGACGTGGCAGTTAAAAAAATAAGAGCATAATTACACATTTGGTCTTTGTTATTTACACATTCTTTCAATTTAGTTCTAATTTTAAATTAATAAAATTAATTAATTAGATAGTGACACGTGTCAACACCTTATTGGAGGACTTTAATTATTTATATTTGATTTAATAAATTTATTTCCCTCCTCTAATCAGGTGGTGACACGTGTCACCACCTATTTAGAGGAGAAAAAAAGTAAATTCAAGCAATATGCTTGCCAAGGGAATTGAACCCAAGCAAAAAAAGCTAATTGGCAGCAGCATAACCACTGTGCCAAACCCAATCTTGTGTCTAAATTTACTCCATCTGATATATATGTCTTATTTTTTTACATTTATTCTTTTAATTCAACATATATAATCATCGAATTAATTTCACATATACAATATTAAATGGTAAACCCTAAACCCTGAAACTAAATGCTAAACCATAAACCCAAAAAACTAAATACTAAACCTTAAACCCTAAACCCTAAATTCTAAACTCTAATTTTGCGATCATCGAATTTATTTAACATAATAACCCTAAACCTTAAATTTTAAATGCTAAACCCTAAACCCCAAACATTAAACACTAAAACCATAAACACTTATGGTTAATATTTAGAGTTTGGGGTTTAGGGTTTGGAGTTTGGAGTTTAGCATTTAGGGTTATTTATATGAAATTAATTTGATGATTATATATGTGAAATTAGTGTTTAAGGTTTGGGGTTTAGGGGTATATATGTGAAATTAATTCGATGATTATATATGTTGAATTAAAAGAATAAATGTAAAAACAATAAGACATATATATCTGATGGAGTAAATTTAAACACAAATTTGGGTTTGGCACAGTGGTTATGTTGCTGCCAATTACCCCTTTTTTTCCTGGGTTCGATTCCTTTGGCAAGCATATTGCTTGAAATCGTTTTTTCTCCTTTAAACAGGTGGTGACACGTGTCACCACCTGATTGGAAGATGGAAATAAATTTATTAAATTAAATATAAATAATTATAGTCCTCTAATAAGGTGTTGACATGTGTCACTATCTAATTAATTAATTTTATTAATTTAAAATTAGGACTAAATTGAAAGAATGTGTAAATAACAAAGACCAAATGTGTAATTATACCAATTTAATTTAACAGTCTCGTTAACTTTTCTGTTATTTTTAACAGTTGGTGGTCACATTAATACTATTTAAATAGTTTGATGGTTTAATTGCTTCGGAAAAAAAATAAGATGGTCAAATCGCGACTTTTCCAATAGTATGATGGTCATTTATGTAGTTTACCCATAATATTATAAGAAATAAACCACATAAATAGTCCCCGACTATGGAGTATTTTTTGTTGAGTCCTCCGACTATAAAATGTTACATAATAGTCCCAACTTCTTGCAATTTAATTGTTGAATCAGAGACTTCCACGCCCACAACATGTGATTGAAGTTACAGAGTGAAGGAACAAGCCTATCAATTCCCAGGTGAGGTTTTCCATCAATCAATATACTTTCTGGAGCACCAAAGTGTTCATGATCTGCAACAAAATATTTCAGTTAATCATGGTAAAATGAGAAGACTTAAACTTACAATCAGAAGCATGCTCATGAAAACCAAATATCATCGCAGGAGTAGGAGAAAGCAACTGTACTAGAACAATAAGAAAGAGAGGCATTTAAGAATATAAATCTGGAAGAAAAATGGGGGGAGAGGTCAATTAAAATAATGTGGATTTTGTTTTGAGTTCTTCATTAATTTTTGAACTTTGCTTTGCAAGTATACGTATATAACATATCAGCGTGAAAATATATAAAGATCGGATAAAAAGGTGTGGGATCAACGCAAACTTTGCTGTCACCCGCGATTAGAAGGAGGATGGAGAAGATGAAAGGGACTAAATTGAAACAATATTTAAATGTTAAGATCAGATTAAAATATCCGATATTACAACGAGAGTTAACAACTATTGAGATCATAGTTTAGACATTTTCTAATAACCACCGACACATAAATTAGTTACTTGAGATCATATTAGTACCATACAAGTAAAATGTTAAACCCCCCAACTTAAACAAAAAATAGATACAAAAATATTTGAATGCATCGCCAAATGAATCACAAAAGGGATCAAACTACTGAAAGACCACCGACAAACTACAAATCAGAGCAGAGCATCGTGAAAAAATTATTCACAAATGTAAAACGTGCATCCAAATTCAATATGGAGGTCTAAAACATGAAAGATCAACAAGATAACAAATAAAACGTCATCTTAATCGGTCGAGACGACATAAAATCTAACCTTAAAAAATCCAATGTGCTTGCTTAGCTAATATTCAAGTTAAATTGCAATAAAAATTTGGCTTAATAGCCCGTTTGGCTCTTGAAGTATACACAAAATATCGAATTGACCTTTAAAGTATTTTTTAGGACGTTTTGCCCCATGAACTAAGAATCGTGACCTTTGTTAGTTTCTGTTTTGTAACGTTTGTTTTAAAAAAAAATTCGGGCCAATTAGATCGCCATGTGGCTCTTTTGACAAAAAAAATTTGACTAACTTTAATAAAAATGGGTAAATAACATATTAAGTCTCTCAAGTTTTATATTTATTTAATTTTACCATCTTCTTCCTCTTTTGTTTCAACCATAGCTCGAATAATTTAGAGCAATGTGTCATCGTCTCCATTGCCACTAAAGTGCTCTACAAGTTTGAACTCATTTAAAACTAGGTAAAAATAACCTTTCAAAAAAAAACTAGGTAAAATTCTATCTACAATTTCTGTCGCTTGCTGTTGAATTCATATAGGAGATAATTTTCGATGAAGTCAGATGTTGGAGAAGGTAGTCTTAGAGTGATTGGTAGAGGAATGGCCACTGGAGAAGGAAATCGGAACAAAAAGTGGTTAGATAAATTTGCAGTGGACTCAGCAAGGACATCAGAAGAAAGGAATTATAGCTTGGACCGAGGAGCCTTTCCTAGGGTGTCATTTGACCTGAAAAACTTGATCCGAGATTCGAATCGAGATCCGAAGTTAACCTGAACATAACTTAAAATTTGATTCAAATTTTGAAATAAATTGAACCGAATAACCCGTTTGTCACCTCTAGGTGTCACAGGAGCTGAAGGATGGTTTAGAAACCCTGCAGGCTGCAACAAACTTTTGTTGTCTGATGCCACCAAACCAGACTGCCCTATAATGTAGGCCAGCAGTTGATTTTTCATTCTGACTGGTTATTCATCAAAGGAAACCGGTAAGTTCAAGCTTTAAAATATGTAGAGGGACGGTTGGAAGGCGTTCCGGAGGAAATGATTGCAATTTTCCATTGCTCCTCGCACACAACAGAACAGAGCCATACACTTCAATGAACTTGCCACATTTATCCCACAAAAATGGTAGAAACAAATATAAAGGAAGGGTGGTTCATCACTCAAAAACGATGCAGTGGCTTCCTATCTGATAATATTCAAAACTTGTATAGTTAAACATGTGAATCGATTAAAGGAAACAACATTAAGCTAATAGCTATTCAACCACAAAGTTCTTGCTATTTTCTTTATATCTGCTAATAGCTAAGCCATCCTCCATAGCTCCTGCTACTGTAACATTGCTGTCATTCTTGATATTGCTATTTGCTATATGGCCAATAACCATGTGATTCTGTTAGTAGAAATCTGACAACGGTTTGTTCGAGGGAGCTATGGTTGAAACGAGAGAGGAAGAAGATAGCTAGATTAAATAAATATAAAACTTGAGTAGAGACAAGAAAGAGAACACCAGATTTAAGTTCTTACAGTAGTAAAAGTTTGACGTTCAAAGCATACAAGCACGTGTTTATTGGTTGGCATCATGCCATCAAATTCATATGCAAACCACAGTCTTTAAAACCAAACCGGATAGCAAACACACATCCAAAAGCTATTAAATTTACGAGGCCAGTAGTTCTTAAAGCACCAAACACAGCAGGAGCATCAGCTTTCAGAGCTATAGGATGTCTCCCCTTCTGAAGAGCTATCTCTTTGAAGACGCTTCATCTCCTCGTAGGCCCATTCAAGACCAGGGCAGTAATGGAGTGGCGGATTAAATCTGCAATCGTTAATGTCATCTGGCAAAAATGCCCCATTCTCTACCAGGTACTTCACCGCTTCTTTCTTTCTTTCTTTAGCTGCTGCATGAAGTGGTGTCCCTGAGATTCCCAACCAAAACAAGGGTTAAAGAAATCAGTAGTCTTTCTTGCATCTAGGAGCATGTTTTTATAGCAAATCCTCAAGTTTTAAATTTTGTAATATCAAGTCCAGAAATCTCATTCACCAATCTGGTGTTGCCCCTCAAGCCATTAATACTATGCACACTGCTAGTATACGCTGAACAAAATTACACTAAACAAATCATCATTAATTATTACTATGTACACTGCTAGTATATGCTGACCAAAATACACTAAACAAATCATCATTAATTATTAATATGTACACTGCTAGTATATGCTGACCAAAATACACTAAACAAATCATCATTAATTATTACTATGTACACTGCTAGTATATGCTGACCAAAATACACTAAACAAATCATCATTAATTAGCATGTCTGTCCAAATTGATTTCTAACGTGCAGCAAGACGTTTGAATTTCTTTAAAGCATTTTTAGCAGAAATGGATCACAGTTTATAACAAAGAGAGTTGATTTGGGCTTTTGTGTGTATGTGTGTGTGCACATGGTCGACGAGGAGGAGGGGGTGGATATGGGTAGTTACTAATTACTACAATGTTTGATTGGCTCATAGGGTTTGTCTGTTTGGTGAGCATGGAAGCCTAAATTGAGTCTTTGAAGAAGATATGCAGCTGATTTAAGTTGTGAAATATAATCGAATTAGCAGAGTATAAACACAAATATTAGACGGCTAGCGAGCCCAAATTAGCTTGTAGCTATAGAATTAATGTACTTATCAAGCCATAAGTTACCAACACCACAAATTTTAAATTTTGGCATATAGTACAGTAAAGTTAGAATAGGAAAACATGAGATTAAGAAACTTACAACCACAGGCACCCTTAGTTCTTGCATCAATATTAGCACCACGTTCAAGCAGCTCATCCATAACTTCGAGGTGGCCACCCTCAGCAGCAAGATGGAGTGGGGTGATACCTTGGGATTTTGGTCCCCACGCAGCCACATTTACATCAATCCCTTCATTGAGAAGTTGCTTGACCTGTTACAAGCAACCTTAGATAAGGAATTGGGGAATCGTTCATATATGTGTTCCATTTGGTATGGAGGAAGGAAGATTCGTACATCTAATAGCTAAGCTACAACAATTATCACGGAAATATTAACAAAAAGAGAATAAGGTTCAAAGAAAGATACCTTATCGATGTCACCTTTTCGGGCTCCGATATGAAGCAACGTCCAACCTCTATCATCCCTATCAACCCCACACCTAAACGAGCGCCTCCTTGACAAACTTCTCCGCAAAGACTGCCCTTGGGTCATATTCTTCGACTCGTTAACAAAAACCAACCAATACCGTTGCAGATATATGTAAATTTTATTTCCTTAACCCGGAAAATAAAGAAAGAGAACCCCAGATCAAGATTGATTGATTAGGCGAAGAATTACATGATATTGGAGTAAAAAGATGAAATTTCACAAAGGTTGAGATCTTTTTTCTTGAAAAAAAAAACACAAATATTTGCCCGAAAGCTGAAATTACATGACAGTGATGGAAAAGAGAGGAATTAGCGAGAAGCAGTGGAATGATTAGCGATGCAATAAGGAGCAAAGGGATTCAAACCGGGACCAAAGACACGGAGGTTTTGGGTGCAAGTCATAAACGGAGAAGACAATACAAACATAATTGATGAAATCGGTTGAAGATTTTAAAGAAAAAGCAGAGGAATTGAACAAATCATAGATCGATTATGAGTGAGGGAGCATTGATGTTTATGAAATCGGGAAGGAAGAGGAGTATCGAAAGAGAACCCTAAATCAGAATCGAAAGAGGAGAGGAGAGGAGACCTAATCCAATTCAGGAGTTTATAGATTTCACAGCTATATATATATATGATGCCATTTTCCAATTTTAGTTATCTTGATAATGGGCTGACGCTCCAACTGTTCTAACAGCCCATCCAGGCCTAGCCCACCATAACAGAATCTTTTCCTTTTAAAAAATCTCAGTACGGTTAGTAAATAGTAACTTAGTAATTAGTATACATTTTGGTCTCTGAATTTGGCTTCTAGATTTAATTTAGTTAAATTTTCTATCCAATTATGTTCTGTTGGTCCAATCAGAAACTTGAATTTGACTTTTTAGTTTCGAATAGCTACCGAAAAATAGTTTTTTTTTTTCAAATTAGTTAAAGATCGCATGTAAATATTTGAACCAAAAAGTCAAATTCAAGTATTAAATAGGACCAAAAAAATTTAAAATACCAAAAATGAACTTTGAAACCAATGGCTGATTCAGAATATTTTTTTATAGTAGCACAAGTCAAAATATTTTTTAAGGTGAGCATAAATCATAAAAATCTTAAATTTTTAAGGTAGACACAAATCACAAAATTTAAGAGCTAATTCAAAAAATTAAAAAAATTAAAGTCAAATATATAAAATTTAAAAAGTTCATGATGGGTACAAACCCAACCAACCATAAAGTGAATCCACCACTGCTTGAAACCAAATTTAAGTGCCAAAAAAATATATATTTACCTCAAATCAAGAAAATGAAAAAAAAGAGAAAATCGAGATGAAAAACCAATCGTCGGAGAAGACGACGATTGACCGTCGCTAAAACAAAAATTAGATTATAAAAATATAGAGAGAAGACATAAAAAATTAAGACTAAGAAAGAAAGAAAGCATTTTTAAAAATATATCTCATTTCGTTATGAAATATTTTTTGAACATCATAAAAACTTACATATGATCATAAATTTAGGGTTAAAAGAACATTAATGTTTGGCGCTCGATCTAACTTGAAGGTTTTGTGTGCTTCTTCTAACAAACACGTCCTGTATTCGAGTGTCACAACATGAAAATAACTGAAAGGACATTAACGTTTGGTTTATAATAATAATAATAATAATTATAGTTGAGTCCAACGAATGGTTCCAGTGAAAAAACCGGATCATATTTATTATAAAAGACCTGAATTCAAATCATTTTATCTACAAAATATATGCATCGTAAAAGATGTGAAACAACTTTTTGTAGCGTATCATTTAAAAAGAAAAAAAATTAAATCGTATCATATTGAAGGCAAAAAGAAGTAACTGAAAAGGTGCAATTCAAAATTTGAGTAATTAAATTGAAAAAATTTAAACTTCAGTGACCAAAGTAAGAGTATAAAGAAAGTTGAACGATGAACAGGTTTAATTTACCCTAATAATTTGGTATGGTATTTACGTTAAATGGTATGAAATCGAAGGGCGAAAGGGGTGGCGGCTTGAGTCGGAATTGCTTATCTGCGACTGTGAACCGAGTCTCTCGACGCTCACGCAACAAACACCACAATCGCCATGGATTTAATCTCACTCTCATCTGCTCTAAACCCTCCTTTCTCCTCCCTTCAACTCAAACATAAACCCTCTCTTACTCTCCCCTACCAAAGCCCTTCCTTTTTGAGCCTCACACCCACCCCCGTTTCTTCATCTCTCAAACTGAAAGCCACCGCTAACAGCCTCAAATCCTCATCCTCTCAGACCCCAGCCACCGCCATGCGAGGGGCTGAGTCCGACGCTATGGGGTTGCTGCTGAGGGAGCGAATTGTTTTCCTTGGCAACAGCATTGATGATTTTGTGGCCGATGCTATTATAAGCCAGTTGCTGCTTTTGGACGCTCAGGACCCTACTAAAGATATCAGACTCTTCATTAATTCCCCTGGTGGTTCTTTGAGGTATGCCCCCTCCCCTTTTTTGAAGGCTTTTGTATATTTTCTTCTTCTGCTCTTTAACCCTAGACTTTGACCATGTTATTCTGTTTTTCAATTGTTCACTTTTTGATATAATGAGAAGAACACATTGTTGCTGCGATTCCTGTTCTATTCCCTTTTTTTGACTGGGAAAGAAAGAACTTTTTAATAGATATCTGGGAAATACATATCAGATGAAATATTTCATCAATGGGTATTTTCTTTAATAAAAATGGAACCTTTTCTTCTTTGAATGATATGGTCTTGTTCAATGGTAAGTTCTTGAGCTGACAATTCAGGACCTTAATACGCCCTTATCAAGCTGAATGATGACCCTTTTATTTGCTTCAGCTAGTATGACATCATTGGTTAGGATTTTGAAAACAAAATGGCTATTTTATTTGATGGGGGTGGTGTTCTCCTTTGATATGGATTGCCAATTTTTTTCATGACATTTCTTATTGAAGGAGCCTGATGGAAATGATTTGAAGATCTATCTTGTTTGTAAACCCCCCATTTAATAGAGGAGCATCTATACAGTACTTGTAGACCATGTAGTACTCGGTGAGCTTGGCAAGTCTAATTACTAAAAGTAACTCAAGTAGCCTAAAATGGATATGGCTGAGCCTACGATATAAAAGTCCTGCAATCCAAATTACAACTCTTAGTTTGCAGCTTTAACTTGGGGGTGGAAATTGTATTGCTTCATCCACGCATAAAGAATCCTTCTGGCTGCTGCATCATGATTCATTAGATTAGCATGTATGATGGTTCATAATCTTATTGTGCATTTGGGTGTGCATTTATTCTTTGTTTTGTAGTACCCTTTAAAAAGTGCAAATTATACCCCAATACTTGCTTTCCAAGGAGGAAGCTGAACCATTTCCTTGTCTTTTTCTAACCCGCCCTTTCCTTGGAAGACAGCCCTGGTCCTTGGTTTATGCAATCTTCAGGTATTCTAAGGTTGTTGTAGGGTCAGTTGGAATTGTGCATATTCTTGAAACTTTAGGAGTATAGAGCAGTTGCACTTATAAGCAGCTTAGGTCGTCAGTTTAGGCTAGAAAACATGTCTGTATTCTTACATATTATATTTCCATCGAGGCTTGAGGTGAAGCTTTTGTACGGGAACCATTTTACTTGATGGGGAAGGAATTTGAAGATCTTCATGGGGAACGGTTCTTCGTAATTTTTTTAATGTACTTACATAATTACGATCCGCTTTGCAAAATATATGAAGACTATAATTTGGTAGTGAACTTGATAAATTTCCATTTCCTTCCCTTTCCACTCAACTAAATAAGACTGCTTGCACAACCTTTCTTTGGTTTTATCTTTGTGCAATCAAAATAGGGGTAATTTACTCTCTTCTTTCTCTTTCTATTTTTTTAAACTTTTTTATTCTCCTTCATGTTGGTTACCTACAAAAGAATATAAACTTTCCTGCTATGCTTCCATTTTAACATTTGGATGTCTTCTATTTGATTTCTGATTGTATCACTCCATCCTTTCCTTTTGCTGATTTTCTGTTTTTGCTATTTGAACCAGTGCTACAATGGCTATATATGATGTAGTGCAGCTTGTCCGGGCTGATGTTTCCACAGTTGCAATTGGCATTGCAGCATCAACGGCTTCTATTATCCTTGGTGGTGGCACCAAAGGCAAGCGCCTTGCAATGCCAAACACACGGATAATGATTCATCAACCTCTAGGGGGTGCTAGTGGACAAGCTATAGACGTAGAAATCCAAGCACGGGAAATTATGCATAACAAGAACAATGTGACGAGGATAATTTCGAGTTTTACTGGGCGTTCGTTTGAACAGGTACTGAAGGATATTGATAGGGATCGGTATATGTCTCCAATGGAAGCAGTTGAATATGGAATAATAGATGGAGTCATTGATGGAGATATGATCATTCCATTGGAACCAGTGCCGGAAAGAGTGAAGCCAAGGTTAAACTATGAGGAAATGAGTAAAGATCCAAGGAAATTCTTGACCCCTGATATTCCAGACGATGAAATATACTAGGTCGGGTCGGGGCATGCGATGCAAGAGGTGTAATGTGTTAATGTTGCTTGTTTTTCAATTTGTTTTTGTTAAGTAGAACTTTGTATTGGATTGCATAAAGTGGGAACGTGGTTTTGGTCCCAGCAAATTAGATTATTGTATGTTTAGAAACGATTTGAATAATCGTTAAAACAGTGAATGAAGTGGAGACATGGACATTTGCTCCACCTCAAACTTTAGAGTGACCTGATTTAAATTTAAAATGACTTGAATTCGAAAGGATAGAAATTGAAAATTCTAAAACTCAAATCGATTTCACTGAGATTAACTCGAATCAAAATTATCCTAATTGGCAAATCTCTTTTGGGTAAACTGTATTCCATCCAACTATAGGTCTGATTTTACTTTGAATACTGATATTTTTAATTTTGTCAATTAGATTACTCACTTATTTAAATAATATTAATTAAGTCACTTGTCAAAATTTAACGAAGGGATGACATGACAGTTAATGAAAATATGTATACTTATACATTTAGTCCGTATTACTTCCATATTATATCACTTTGTAAGAAAATAAATTAATAGGGTTGTAAACGAACCGTTCAACGGGAAGTTCGTTTATGTTTGTTTATTTATTAAACAAACGAACATGAACAAGATTTTCCGTTCATTTAATTAAATGAACGAACATGAACAAATGGCTCGTTCGTTCATTTACATTCGTGAATGTTCTGTAATCCATTCATTTATGTTGTTTAAATTTATTTACATATATCCAGTTATAATTATTATATTTTAAAAATAAATTTATTCACATATGTTCGTCCGTTTATGTTCGCTTAAAATTATTCACATATGTTCTTTTATGTTCGTTCATTTGTGTTCGTTTACGTTTGTTTATCATTTTAACAAACGAACAAGAACGAACACGAACAAGCTCCATTTCTTAACAAACGAACACGAACAAGAAATTATGTTCATTTAGTTGTTCATGTTCAGTTAAAATTAAATGAACGAACATGAACATATCCTCGTTCGTGATCGTTTGGTTCGTTTATAGGCTTAAGAAATAAGGACCAAATGTATAATTATATAAATTTCCGTTAACTAACACGTCACTTTTTTCATTAGATTGTAACGGCAAGTGACTTAATTGATATCATTTACATAGTTGGATGATCTAATTGACAAAATTGAAAGACCGGTGGTCAAAATAGAATTGAACCTGTAGGTGGATGTAGTTTACCCATTTCTTTTATATATACTCATATGCCAATCGTACAATTGGGTCTATAATTGAATGGGCTGGTTAGCTAACACGGCCTGGCACATGTCAATTGTGATGTGCAGCAGCAGTTGAAGTTTGTAAATTCTAAACGCAGAGGAAAAGGAGACCTCCATGCTTGTACAAATTACAGTGATGGGAAAAACACCCAAGCTTGGATGACTCGGATCAAGACTCAGAAGGACAAAAGTTGCTTAGGTGAGATAGTAACAAGATCAGCCCTCTATTTTGGTATCAAAACTCAAAAGAAAGGAATTTTGCAAAAAGGGGTGATGCTGAGGAAACCCTAAATAAAGGAACAAGCAGGAGCAGGATGGCAGGGGGCGGGCAGTGGGGGCAGGAGGAGACTGGGGAGCTGATATCCATTCGGGGTGAGCTTGAGAAGGACTTCAGCGCCACCAAGCACAACAAGACTCTTTGGGAGGTGGTGAGTGGTGGGATGAAGGATAGAGGCTTCGCCCGAACCCCTCATCAGTGCAAGTCCAAGTGGAAAAATCTTCTCAATCGTTACAAGGTCCTTTCTTTCTCTCTCTTTTCTTTCATTCCTCACAACCATGTATGACATTGAATTCAATGTTTTTTTACTATCACCTATATTGTGCTTGTGCCTAGAAATCTTTCCAAATCGATGATTTATGCAAAATCTTTTCTTTTGTTTGCTCACAACTTCATTCTTTTTATCATATTAACAATCCTGTTCCTGTGTGTCATCTTTATGCAGGGGAAGGAGACATCTGATCCTGAGAATGGTTGCCAATTCCCTTTCTTTGAGGAACTACACGCATTATTCACCGAAAGGGCCAAGAATATGCAGCGCCGCCTACTCGAGTCGGATTCTACCCAGGCGAAGAAAAGGGTGAAAAGAACAACCACGGACGAAGATGAAAGTGAAGAAGAAAAGCCCAGTAGAGGGATTTCACGCAAGAGGGAAAAAGCAGACACTAGACCAAGTTGTGGTGTGGAGGAAGTGGTTAGGGAAATTTTGAATGAGCAGGTGAGGATGGATGTGCAGTGGAGGGAGATGATGGATAGGCGTGGCCAAGAGAGGCAGTTGTTTGAGCAAGAATGGCAGCAGTCGATGGAGAAGCTGGAGAGGGAGAGGTTGATGGTGGAAAAAGCTTGGAGGGAGAGGGAGGAGGAGGAGAGGAGAAGGGAAGAGAGCCGGGCTGAGAGAAGGGATTCCTTGTTAACCACTCTCTTGAATCAACTCATAAACGATACCGACCTCTGACCCTGGAATCTATATATTTTATCTCTTGTAAACATGAGTATACATAAGTTTGATGATGATATTTGTATGGATGGATATTAGAAAGAAATATACTATGTTATTTTGAATGATGTGGTTTTATTTTATGGATAGTTAGATATGTTAATTGTTACGGGGTAAGAATTTTCAACTAACAAACTGACAAGGCAACTTGAGACAAAAAATTAAATTAGCTTTATACTCTTACGATGACCAAACTTAAAAATACAATGGTTTTTATGAACAGAAGTGAAGGCAACCAAGAACAAAGAAAACAAGAGAGTTCAGAATAAATGATCTGGATTTTCTATAAATAAATAAAAAAAAAAACTCTTTTGCTCTCTTTTTTCTCTTGGTTGTTCTCTCTTCCGTTTAATTTCTGCTCTTTATTTCGGTGTTTTGGAGTAGATTAGATCTTCAAGTTTGTTTTTACAAGTTGATTTAGCAATTGTCTCCCAGTTACTCATCCAATACTGTATGGTTTGCTAAACAGAAAATCTAACTCGTTACTATATAGTGCTAATGCCTAATGCTTATAAATATGTATCATTGAAAATAACTATATATCTAAAAAGTATTTTTAAAATTTAATTAAACATTTTAATATATAATTATTCTTATTAATTTCTAAAAAAACATTTTTCTCCCATGAAGGATTGAATTTTAGTTCTAGATAAAGATATTACTCCGTAATTTTGTTTATTTATTGATATTATTATTTTGTTTCTCATATTCTTTAGGGTAAACTACACAGATGACCACTTAACTATAAAGTTTAGTGTCAATTTGATCACTATACTTTTAATTTTGACAAATATACCACTTAACTATTTAAGTGATTCCAATGTAGCCACCAACCGTTAAAACATAACGGAAAAGCTGGCGTGACTGTTAAACAAAATTGATATAGTTACACATTTGATCCTTATTATTTAAACCATTTTATCAATTTGATCATAAATTAAATTAAATTTATCCTCCAGTCATATAGTGACACGTGTCACCATCAAATTAGAAGAAAAAAAATTAAATCCAACCTTGGGTTTAGTGAGAATCAAACTTGTGATAGTGATGAAATATCAAGTGAAAGATAGAAACAAGAGAAGAATTGTTATTAACCAGTAAAAAGTAACTTGCTTACAAACAGAGAAGACTCTCCCTTATATACACAACAAGGAGGGTTTAACTTTCAAAGCGTCACTTCCTTAACTTCCTCACAGATTGTAATCTGTTACAAACTAACAGCACTTGATCTTAATCTAGAATGTTAACTATACTTTAACAGATAGGTTGTGTGGAGTTGAGTGAACACAACCTCTGAGCCAAGAAATATTGTCTATTATAATTTTACAATTTTAGAGCTATGGCCGGCAACGATGCAACTGTTACAAAACAGATTCATGCTTGAAACTGTTTCTCTAAGCCTATGATGATCATGTTCGTCGATGGAAACAAAGCCGCGTTCATACAATCAACTGAAAATCCACTGTTATGAAATTGAAAAAGAATTGGACATTCTTTCCTTCCTTCCAACAATTATGAAGCAGATGTTTATGATACTTGTGAAATGTGTTTTCATGTGTATCTTTCTCAAGATGCATCCTTGCTGGATTTCAAGTTCATCTACTGTAACTCATGTTGTTTCTGTCTAACTGAAAAAAAGCTTTCAGTTGGAACCAACATAGGAAACATACATGGAGTTTTATATTTGTTGGGATTTGAGTTGGTTTCAGTATAGCATATAAGCTAGACACCCACTTCTTTTTTCTGATTTGAAGCCCTCGTATCCGTTTTAACAGCCTCAATATTTGGTGCTTCTCATCTTGAATCAATATGTCAGATCCTCCCCACTTTGTAGTACAAGGTATATGGCAGCAAATTCTTCATTGGAAACCTGCAATCTCTTAAACTCCCTTTTCCTTTTGCATATTCTGATTTTTCACATTATCAGAAGCATTTATCTGGTCAGTGGCAAATACTCCTAAGCAATTTGCAGAAAGAAGTAGCATTTTTAGTCTCAATCTATGAGCAAGTAACCCACCAATAGACGGGTTTTAGACCTTTCCTTTTGAGCGAGTTTTAAATGAAACAAGTTATATAACTATAATAGATAATAACCCTTAGCTCAACGGTTGTGTTCATTCAACTCCATACAATTTATCATAGGTTTGATTCCCCACTAAATTCAAAGTTGGAATTAAAAGATAGTGACACGTTTCACTATATGAGTAAAGGATAAATTTATTAAATTCAATTCAATTTAGGTATAATATGTAAATAATTATTATTAAATGTGTAATTATACCAATTTTGTTTAACAGCCTCCAACGGTAACCACTTAAATAGTTAAGTGGTATATTTACTAAAATTAAAAATATAGTAGTCAAATTGACACCAACCCCATAGTTAAGTGGTCATTTGTGTAGTTTACCATATTCTTTATTGGTTGGGTTCGGGACTGCGCTGGAAAACGCAGCGTTTCATTGAAGAGAAAATACACCAGGCAGAACTTCATAAAAGCATAAAACCCTAGACAAACCTGATGCAGGCGTAAAACCCTTTTGCTCTGTCCCTGTATTGGTAAAGAAAGGAAGGAAATGGAGGAATCGAGAACCGGGAATTGTGAAGAATGCAAAAACAAGGCGTCAAAATACAAGTGCCCGGCTTGCTGCCTCCGCACCTGCAGCCTCCCTTGCGTTAACGCTCACAAGCAACGCACCGGCTGCAACGGCAAAAGGAACATCACTTCCTTTGTTCCTCTCTCTCAATTCGACGACAAACTTCTCCTCTCAGGTTTCGCCCGCCTTCCTTTTCTTTTTTGTTGTTTCCTTATGAGCCCATTCATCTTTACCAAACCAAGAATTGCTTTGTAGATTATAATCTGCTGGAGGAAACAAAAAGGGTTGCTGAAACTGCTGAAAGAATAAGGTCCAAAATATGTAATACTACGAATAGTAGCTATTATCATCGCTTTAAGCTACCAAATCCCCTTCGAACTCTCCGTACTGCTGCTGCTTCTCGTAGAACTAAACTCTTGTTGCTCCCCTCTGGGATGTCTAGGAGGGAAACTAATCAAACTCGATTTAACTACAGGTTCTTCCCTTTGTTTTATAATTCATTCTAAACAAATCAAATAACGTATGATGATATTTTTATCAAGTTTAATTTCCATGTAAACACCTACTTACTAGTTTGCTCTGTCTATAGGAAGAAGTGCATTTCGTGGACTATCGAATGGCGGTTTCACTCTACGGATGTTGTTTTACTTGACCATGGGTAAGCTGCCGTTTAATCTTTGTTAACATTTGGTGACTGCTTAATATTCTTGGACAACTGATGCATTGCTTTTTTCTCCTTGTTCCAGTGTACATGAAGATACAAGCCTCTGCTCATTAATTGAAAACCATCTCCAACCTAGCCCCTGGAATCATCCTCTAAGACGGTTCTGTGAAGAGCAGCTCGACTGCCTCAAGTTTTTTATCCGAAAATACCCTAAGGTGATTTAGGACTTTGGGTTTCATTCTTTTTCTTCTTTTGAACTATATCGTACACATATTGCTTGTTGTTTGCTCAGTTTTGCTACATTTCCATGTTAAAAATGGAGTTAAGCTCAGTGATCCTATAGATATGTGCAATTCACTGAAGTCTTTACCCCCTTAGATTCTTGAAGTCATGTTATCTGGGTTATGTTTAATGCACTCATCCTGGATTGAAGTCAGTTGAACTCGGAATCTCACTCAGTACTTAACAATTGGCTTGTCTGTTTCTGACCTTGAATTATAGATTATATGTATTGATGCTTGCCTTTCAAGTTATCCTCTGCTGGAAAATTCTATCCATCCTATTGATGATTTTCTTGTGTTGTCATAGGGGAAGTCACCTTTTCGGGAGTTGGACATAAAAGCCCCAATACGGCAACAATTAGCTCACACGGTTATTCTAGAGTATCCTGTAATTCATGTATTTCTTCCTTCGGAACACTATGATTTTGAAGTTATCAGGGAGAACCTTCCTGTCACTCATAGGACAGAGGGCGAAGATTCTAGCATTGCTGATAATGAAATCCAAAAAGGTGTTACCTTCAGGGAGGAGGAAATAAAAGAGAATGGTAGCTCTTTAGATCCTCCGGTCTTTGATCTTATGAAGCATGTGCATCAAATCCCTTCTCAGAACAAGTCTGAGAAAGCTGTTGGTAAATTAGTTTTGTCTTTGTCAACGAGAGCTGGGGCAGGGAACAAGGTGCATTCCAGCCCCCTGGCTAAGGACTCTGAAGATTTTGAAGAGATGGATTTTGATTTTGATCAAGGCTTACTCGATGCATATTCAGACCTCATTGCTGAAATTAATCCTGATGACTTTCTTGATTTGGAAGGTGAATTTGCTGAGCAATCAGAAAAAACGGAAGATGGAAGAGACCTTTCAAATACTAGGGGTGTTTTCTTTGCTGAGGAATTGGAGGAAGGGGAGATTGTAGATTAATTTCTCACTGTCAGTTTTTCCAGGAAGCCGGGGTGCATTATTAGAGGAAGAATTTGGCAAGAGTTGTTGCTTGCTACTGATAGTAATTTTCGTCGACAATCTGCTCCAGCTTGTCTGTCATATCTATAGAGCAAACTCTGCAATTCTGTAGCATTTACAAGCACGCAGTTGCCTTCATACTGAATATGAGCTCGACTAACTGGAAATGCTCAAAGATCGGGACAAATGCTTGGACATCTTGTAATCTCAATAGCTGATATGATATTTCATTCCTGCTGAAAAGAAAAACTCTATTATCTGGTTGAGAGGGAGGTGAATTATACTGTTTTGGTTTGATATTAAAGGGGTCTGTCTTGGATTCATGTTTTTCCCATTTGAGTGATGATGCTTGGCATTTGTTATCCCAATGACTGTGTGTTATCCTTCAAAAGGGACTTGGATCATGTTCCCGATTTCGATTAAGTTCATATACTGTAGAAAGTGAAATTTAGTGTTTGTATGGGTGGCGTGCAATGGAATGACTCCATATTCTATAATGAAAGAAGTAAATTACAGTTTTTGCCTGCACTTGAAACCCAAAACAAGCAATATGGGCTTTAGGGGTGCTAATTGAATTGAACTGCTTGCAAATAACTCGAGTTCGTCTCGGTTAAAATTTGGTCAACGCTCGACTTAAGTTGACGTGATTCAAATTTGAATTCGACTCGGAAATTTAGCAAGTTGAGTCGAGCAAGGTTCAACTCGACTTGATAAGCATTTGTTATTTTTTTTTATAAATATTTTATAATTTTTGTGTGGATACCTTAAAAAAAATCACGTTCCAATAAGTTTAAATGCTAGTTAAAAACACTAAAAAGTTTAGTGATTTGTTAGATAATTTACCCATAAAAGATTTGGTTTCAAATTTTCAAAACGTTTTGTTTTTCTTGAGAATTCAAAAAGTTAATTTGTATTAATAACTCTTCAGATTCATATAAAAAATATGATTGAAAGTTAAAACTTCGAAATCTTTAAGGTCTTTTCTCCTTTGTTGTTTATAAAAAAATGTTGAGAAATTAAAGAGTTCAACACTAGAATATTGACTTCATTTTTAACTTAGTCATGACAGGTTTGTTTATTTATCAGTCCTCACGATTTTTCCTTTTGAATTTGCAGGTTTATATTAAGTTCTAATAGTATTACTGAATTTTACCTATATTTAAAAAGAAACTAGACAAAAAATTTAGCGACTTTAACGAGCAACGAGTCGAGCAGTGAATTTTTTTTCATAAGCATAAGTCGAGTAAAATTTTATCGGGCTTAACGAACAACGAATTGAGTTGAGCAACAAAGTTTTTTTAACGAGCATGAGTCGAGCACTATTTAACTTGCGATTCACTTGTTCGATTAGCACTCTAATGGGCTTGACCAACGGTGACTGTCCCATAACAAGCTTGAATGGGATATAATGTGTTTGATTGTAATTATCGAGTTCCAAGTGTGGGCTACTTTTCAAAGCATTAAAACTTAGGGTAAACTATCTGTTTGACCACCAAACTATTGTGAAAGTTTTAAAATGACCACCATAGAAAAAAACGCGCCATTTCACTACCCAAACTATTAAAATGAGATCATTTTGGCCACCTGCCGTTAATGGGCTAACGGAAGGTGACGTGGCAGTTAAAAAATTAAAGGTATAATCACACATTTGGTCCTTATTATTTACACATTCTTTTAATTTAGTCCCTCTGAAGAAAAATCACCCAAATCCTACATAAAAAGACTCTCCCATTCATCTTCTTCCCCACAACACCCAAAGCTTCATTTCTTTCCCGCCCGGCTCCCCACAACACCCAAATCCTACAATTAGGATGATTGACATCGCATTGTAATCGTGGTTGTCATTTGCTTTTGAAGAATTACTCTTTTGGAAAATCTTCATCGGTGATGAGAACCCTTGCAGGTAGGTTGTTTCTGTTTCTGGTTGTCATGCCATTTTTGCATACATTTCCAATTCTCTTCTTTATGAACAGTCAATGTGGATGATGCTACGGATGATGTTGTACGTCAATATAGAGGAGAATCAGATGGCGGAATGAGCAAAGTTGTCGGTTCATCTTCTCCCACTAGTGAAGCTTCTTCTTCAGTCACTGGCAGGACCTTGTCATGGACCGCAGATGAGATTGCTAAAGACATTTCAAGGCAAAGTAACTTGGAGGCAGTGAATAGCGCTTCTGATAATGAAGAAGGTGGTATTAAAGACGGTAACCATAGTCGTGAGGATGATAGATCTGGTTCCCGATGTCATGCTTGGCATCCAGACTGTGAGTTAAACTCAACGAATTTGCCTCCAAGAGTGATAGAGCATGGTGGAGGGTCTGGTAATTTAGTCTCTGAGAAACATAATTTAGGTGTTAAACCTGAATTGTCTGGCCAGGGTGGTTCTCCAATGAAATTTTCAAGAACCTCGAGCCATATGGAGGATCCAGTTGGAGTGCCCCCTGAGGTATCATGATTTATCTCTGTTGTTTTCTTTGGAGAGCACTCTTTTAAACTGACAACTTTGTCAATAAAATTTTGGATTGCTTTCATAAGAATCTCAAGCAAAAGTATGATTATTAGGAAACCAAATTCCTTTGTTGGTTGCTCCTATTCTTTAGCTGCTGCAACCCTTTTCTTTGGTGTCTATCTGGCTTTGACCCATTGCTATTGTTAATGATCTTTTGGTTGAATAGATTCAGCTTTTTAAGCTTACGCGATCTTACAAGAGCTTTTTTCGCCTTTGGAATTTTTGAATGTTTACCAATTGGTTTTTGTGCAGTGGACGCCGCCCAAGGTGAGTGTACCTTTGCTGAATCTAGTTGATAAGGTGTTTCAACTTAAGAGAAGAGGCTGGCTGCGGTGAGCTAATTTTTCCTTATTTTCATAATTGTGGATAAATTAATTGCTAAATGTCGTTTTCTACCATTTGGAAATTATAATGATTATCCTAAAAATAATATTGTACCTTGTATAATTCAATCTGGTATGATAGGTAGTCTTGAGTCTAGTGGCTACTTTGTCTGTTTTAAGTTCTGAAACTGGTTGCATAATGAAACACTAGCATAGCCTGGGTTTAGAGATTGATTAGTTATGCTTCAAGCCTTTCTCTTGTTTCCTTTTAGCCAGTGACAACTGTCTGGTCTTTCAGACAATGTAGGATTTGGGGAGGAAGAGCGGAGTCAATGTAGGAGGAAATTGTAGGATTTGGGTGTTGTGGGGAGCCAGGCGGGAAAGAAATGAAGCTTTGGGTGTTGTGGGGAAGAAGATGAATGGGAGAGTCTTTTTATGTAGGATTTGGGTGATTTTTCTTCAGAGGGACTAAATTAAAAGAATGTGCAAATAATAAGGACCAAATGTGTGATTATACCTTTAATTTTTTAACTGCCACGTCACCTTCCGTTAGCCCATTAACGGCAGGTGGCCAAAATGATCCCATTTTAATAGTTTGGGTAGTGAAATGGCGCGTTTTTTTCTATGGTGATCATTTTAAAACTTTTACAATAGTTTGGTGGTCAAACAGATAGTTTACCCTAAAACTTATCAGATGAGCCAAAACCCGAAATGACCCTAGTACCCTACTACTAGGTACTAGCTGAGCCGGCCGGATAAATACAGGCATCCCAATTCCCATCCCATTCCCCCATAATACAACTGCCCCATGATTGGAACACTTTGTCGGCTCAATTAGGTTCTGGTTTAGAGAATAAAGTTTTGACTTGGAACAGGTTGGTTCAAATTACTATTTATTTTATTTAAGATTAATATAATATATATTTTTAATTTTTATATTAAATGCTTAATAAAGTGGGGTCGATGGATTAGGCAGAACCAAAAACGAGCCTGGACATGAAAATAATTTCTTCTATTATTGCCCCATCTAGCTCATTACTCCAAACCAGCAACAACAGAGAGAGCGAGAGAGAATGGAATACCAAGTTTGGATTAGGGGAGAATAAACGGTTTTAACTAAGGTAAGAATTGGGTGGAATATTTAAAAATTTTAAAGATTCGAATCGACGGATATTAGAAATAACCGAAATTTTTACTCACACGAACGGGAACGGAAAATTTTTATCACCGAAGCTTTGTCCTCATATATAAATTTCTTTACAAATTGATTTATTTTTGAATTTTCCCCTACCTACAATCATTTATATTTTGCCCTCAACCCTAAATCCTAACTCTATCTTTGGGGATCCCAAAAATATATGCAAGGATCCCGACATTTTACAAGATTTTTAAAAATTATATACTTATTTATTTATATACCCCTAGTATATATCCTAATAAAAAAATTATAAACTATATTATTATCCCTTAAACTTTCTCTCAAACCTAGCCAGACTCTCAACATGTTTTTATCTTAGTTTATAGATATAAGCTAAAACTTTCGTCTAAATCTTCCCCAACACAACACCCTTTCAATCTTCATCATCTCGTAACTGCTTCCAATCGAAATATCCAAACTTTATATTTTAAATTGAATGACCATTTATTTTTTTCAGTAAAATATTAATTTTGTTTAATATTTTGGGCATGAGATTGCCGATAATCACGGGGATTCGTGCGAGGAGGATATGAGGACGAAAAAATTCTCGAATCATTTAATGGAGATTTCTTGAAACGGTAACCACAAATGTTGGGATGGAATGGGGTATGGAGAATGTAAAATCGTCCAGGCTCTACCCGATTCTCACCCCTAATTTTAACGATCAATTCGATAGTTTTTTATTATAAAATGATTTAATTGATTATAATATTATAAAAATCAAACTTACTGATTTGAATATAGACAAAATCAACTTAACCGAACTGACATAATTTGAACCAGTTTAGTCAATTAACCAAACTAATTGGATTTTTTGTTTGAACTTAGGTTTGAGACTTTGAGTAATCTAACTTATTTAAAATAATATATAGGTTGATTTTGTTGGATGATTCAGTTCAAAATTCTAAAAAATAAAAAATCGACTAAACTGAGAAGGTCGGTTTTTCAGTTTTTCGGTCATAACCAAGAAGTGTCTCACCTAGTTTGAATAATGTGTCGTATGGATTATAATATAATAATTATTAATTTTTGAATTAATGAGAGTAATTAATTTTATTAAATAAATAAAGAGGAAATATAACAAAATTACACTATAAAAAACAAAAGGTCTTACAAACTAAAGTAGTGCAAATTTAATAATATCGTTTATATAATTAATTAAAGAAATGACACCCAACAAAATAATTTAAGAAAATGACATTCATTTCAGTCACTTTGAGAAAAATCACTTATTAGTAGTGTGTTGTTAAAGTGTCTTCGCCGTACTCAAACGCTTCCATTAATTTCCTGCCCTAAATCAAATTTCAACTATTAAACGATTTTGGATTTCATGAAAATAGTTTAAAGTTTTTTTTTTCTAAGTATTTGATTTTTTATTAACTAGGCTATGTTATTTTATGTTTTAAGGTAAGGGTGCTAATTGAGTTAGGCAGTTTGTAAGTAGTTCGAATTTGATTTGTCAATGCTTAACTCAAATTTGAGTTTAATTCGAGATTTTATTGAGTAGAGCAAGGTCAAACTCGACTCGATAAGTTTGTGAGCAACTCGTTAATTAATTTTATAAATTTTGTTTTGATTTTCTAGTGGCTACCTTGAAAAAATTATCTTCCGAAAAGTTTGAATGCTAGTTGAAAACTCTAGAAAAGTTCAGTGACTTACTAAGTAATTTACACATAAAATCTTTGGGGTTCAAATTTTCAAAACCTTTTGTATTACCGAGCTTAATGAGCCGATTCGAGCAATGAGTTTTTTTAACGAGCACAAATCGAGCAAATTTTTATTGAGTATCGAGTCCAGTTGAGCACGAATCAAACAATTTTCTAATCTAGTCGAACACTGCTTAACTCGCAATCGACTCGCTCGATAAACATCTCTAGTTTAAAGTTTAAAATTAGTGTTTGAATACTTTTGTATATAAAAATATCGAAGAATGATTTGATAAAAGTTTATATTGATATAAGATAAATTACAACTAAAGAATTAGAATATTAGGATTCTTGGTTGTGAGATGCCAACAAAATAGGATATTTTTTCTTGTTATGTCTTGGATTTCTACAACGACGTCGACCACAATGGGAAGGTGTAGTGCAAAACTACTCATATCAAATTAATCTACTTAAACGTTGGTGTGATTGTGGAGTCTTTCAAACACTCAAATATCCATGCTCACGTGCTATTGTTGCAATACCCCAATATTAGTTTAGTGATTAAACTAATATTGGGTATTACAATTGTCAACATGTTCGTATGTTCACGTTGATTATGTTAAACACGTTAATTGTTAATGAACGATAATAAAATGAGGATGACAATGAACCTACGGTGCTATCGGATCTTCTATTATGTCGCAAATCTCATTTAACATCAACTAAGACTCACTTTGATATGAATTATAATACTATAATTCTTCATTTGTAATTTATCTTTCTTTCTTTTTTAAATTTAAACATCATAAAATCTTATCGCTCTTATCATATCTTTATATATGATATATTTATATACAAAATCTTGAACAAAAACCATAAACCATATAATAACATATCCTAAATCTAAATTCTTAAAAACCCTAAAACCATTTTTAAAACCCAAAACTGTTGAACAATTGAAATATGGTTTAGGGCGGAAAATCAATGGAAGACAAGTCTGACTAATAGTGCCTTACTGCCTTTCACGCCTGGCCTGTCACGTATGGAAAAAGCGCTTTCAACAAAGCGCGCCATCGATAAAACACTTTTGACAAAGCGATTTTTTACCCTACATAATATTTTTGACAAAAGCCATTAGTTTTATTGAAAAATATTTAAAATTATAATAAGGGTTTATGATTTAAATATATAATACAATAATACAATAAATTAGTCACTTGAGATCATACAAGAACTATACATGGAAAAAGTTAAAACTCAACCAAAAGGCTCGAACTAAACAAAAATACAAACAGATCTGACTGCATCGGCAAACGAACTAAAAAAGGAGATCAAACTACTGAAAGATCACCGGCAACTGCAAATCAAAGCCGTGCGTCGTGAGAAGACTATCCACGAACGCAAACCGTGTATCTAAATCCAATCTGAGGGTCCAAAGCAGGGAAGATCAACAGGATAACCAAATAAGTGCCATCTTGATCAGTCGAGACGATGTCAAATCTAACCCTGAGGAAAATAAAAAACAAAAGAACAAAAAAGTACCAAAAAGCACAGGAAAACATATTACGAGACAAAAGAAGATGTATCACAAAGGCAAAATTATTCTTTTTAAAAAATAAAAAATAAAATAAAATATAAGATGGGTTTCATTTTCTTAAAAAATATTTTTGGGTGTCATTCCTTTAATTATATAAATGATATTATTTAAGTATATTTTCCCTAAATAGACATAACAACAATAAGTTATTTCTTTCTAAAATCTTCAAAGAGCACAAGGTTGCTTCTAAATGTTTCAAATAAAACTATACAAGAAAAAAAAGTTAAAAAAATTCAGCCAGATAACTCCAAAAAATAGAAGATACAAATAAATATCATTGTCAGCGATGAAGGATAAGCACCATCAACAACCTAAAAAATAAATATAACAATAATGTTACATTGACAACTGATTTTATCACCGCTCAAATTCAATTTATCTTTAAATAATTACTAACACTCCTCAATATAACAGAATTATTAGATCAACTGGTAGAATTGACCGTTAGAATACAAGCGTAGAGAAGTGTTTAAGTGGAGTAAGGAGGACATAACATAAATGCACATGTGTTTGAAACCAAAAACATAAATGCACATGGGAAGAGAGACAAGCCTCACATGAAAGAAACATGCTACTCTTAGGGTTGTCTTCCTATTTATCCAATCCCATCTTTGCAGTGTTTCTTCTCTCCATCTTATCCTTTCACACATATTACAATTATGCCATGTCATGTGCTCTTTAATTTCAGGACCCCCTTATCACTTATGTCTGAACAATGGGCGCAAAGACATGATTGTCCTGTGGCTGTGCTCTACAACCAAGATGATTAATATAGGAACTTGTTAGTGAATTGCATGTCCGGGAATAAGTTGTTGGAGTTCGAATCTGGGATTTCATGTCCACAAAACTTAAATCATATAAACTATGTGCTACTACATCAATGACTAATTAATCATAATTAACAAAACTTAAACTATACAAACACAAGCCATTTACTTCTGCATCAAGGGCTAGTTAATCATAATTGAGATCTTAGTGTTGTATAGTCTCTGTACAAGTTTTGTCCTGTACGTTTATTATCGTTACTTTTCAGTTATCACATGGGGATTGGTCCCCATACAGCCTTTTTCATGCAATTTTTGTTTCAAGAAGAAATCCATCAAAATTTGTCATTAAAAGGCCCAGCTCTTGGGAGCAACATGAGCTCCAGCTTAAAGTAGTATCTATTTTATATATTATTATTCCCTTGACAATGTATGTATCTTGTAGTTATTAAACTCAAGTCTCCCAAAATGAACACCATTCGCTTTTTTGCTGTGACTACTTGTTAGATTTTTTTACTTTCACGTTTTTATTGTCTTGAGGTGGACTAATTTTAAATAAAGATAGTATGAGGTTTTAGATAAAGTTGTATATGAGGATTTGATTGATGAATTTGCTTTAAAGAAGCTCTGAGGAGGAGGGTTTTCAAGCTACAAAAGTTAGTGGTTGTCTCTTATTGTTTTAGTTGTATTTAAAATGTTTTCTTAACAAAGACAAAGTTTCATCATGTTTCTATAGTTTATTAATAAAATATTAAATTAATTGTTTAAAGCAATGAAATATGATTTCTTTATATAAGGATATGATTAGTTTACACAATGTAAAAACTAAAAAGTTTTACACTCGTTATAGACCATTTGATTAATATAAATTTGTGGTTGAGATTATCCACTTCTATTGTTTCCTTAAAAATCTCCTCATTTTGAAATTTTAATATCAATATATCAATTTACACTCATCAAATGGTTTAAAATTAGTGTAATTTTTTTATAGGAATTGGTGACCTCGTTAAAACCCCCCTCATATTAGTCGACTAGAGGGCCAACCAACAGCGGAAGGATGAAAAGAGTGTCACATATTTTATTCATTTACTAATTTCGTTCGAATACAAAGTTCGCGAAACTACATGCTTCTTCCAGTGAGATCACATAGGGAATTCGAAAATCACCTAGGAATACAAATAATTATCTACTCTCAATCCCCCGCTTTGCTAAAGTGTCTGCTTCCACATTTTTGACTCGATCAATCTTCTTAAAAAGGCAACTCTTTACTTCAGCTAGACGCTTAATCTCATTGACCAAGGGAATATACGGTTCTGGGCACTCATCGAAATTCCCAATCCAGTTGAGTGCCACCCTGCTGTCACTCTCCAAAACAACCCGAAGATCACTCCAATCCCTGTTATTCACCACCAGATTCAGGCCATGTTTTATAGCAACTAGCTCAGCCATCACCGGAGCACCCGCGCCAATAGTTTCCGAGAAAGTCAGTAGGGTCTTCTCGTTTGAGCCTCTAAGAACACCACCCACTCCACCCATGCTACCATTCATTAACATGGCCCCATCCACATTAAGCTTCAACCATCCGATTGGAGGAGGCTCCCATTTGAGAGAACGAGAGATATCTAGTTTCCTCCTCATTCCTAGTTTCATTATCACCGGATTGGCTACTATATCCTCAATCGACCATAAGGAATCCGGGAACCGAGCTTTATACCAATAACCGAGTCGATATTTGATAATAAATAGAATTTGTAACATATCCACTACCTTGTCTCGAAAAACTAACTCATTCCTCATCAACCATATGGACCAAATGACACAATGTGGAATAAATTTCCAGATAGATATTGAAGAATCCCAATCCCACCACATTTGAAATAAGGCTTGAAGATTACCTGGGATGATGAAAGAAATATCCCACAAGGCAGCCATATGAACCCAAGTCTGCCAAGTACAGGAGCAATGTAAAAATAGATGGCAAACAGATTCATCACATACGCCACACAAAGGACACCTTGATGAGGAATTAAGGATAATTCCACGATTAATGAGGGTAGTTTTGACTGCCACTCTGTCGTTGATCGCTAACCAGACAAAGAAATCCACCCTCGGCGGCGCAAAACCCGACCATACATAATGCTTCCAGTTAAAATCTGCCTTCTGATTTATGAACGCACAGTGATACCCCGACTTGGCTGTGTATACACCTTCACCGTTACCCTTCCAGATGATACAATCTCTCTTGAACCCATCTGACTTCACCCTTGCTAAGGTATCATGGAAAGAGGACCATTGCTCCATTTCCCAATCGAAAGGAAGCCTTCGAAGGGGAATATCCCAGGACCAATTGTCGTCCACCCTCTTACCAAATACACTGACTGTTCCAGTGCGAATCCTAGATAAGGCAAAGATACGAGGGAATTTTACTAAGAGCGGTTCGTCGCCAATCCAAGTATCCGACCAGAATTGAATAGATCTACCCTCCCCAATCTGAATGCGAACTTGGTTCTGGATTTGAAGACTGAAATCATCCAAACTAACGAAGGATTGGGATATACCCTTCCAAATCCAAGATTCTAGTCTATTGGCCGCCGGATCAGGGAACAAAATCTCCTGCTCCCAATTCAATTTACAGCACAACATTTTGCGCCATTCACTATCTTTATTGTTTGTGAAATTCCATAACCATTTACAAAGAAGAGCTCAATTTTGATATTGCAGGTTACGAATACCCAAACCTCCAAACTCCAAGGGTCTACAAACTGAATTCCAATTCAACGAATGTATTTTTTTACTCGACTCCGAAGTCCCCCAAAGGAAATTCGCAAGAATACTATTAAGCTTCCGAGTTATGGAACAAGGCATCTTGAATAGAGACATATAGTACGAAGGGAGAACGGACAACACATATTTAATAAGTACTAACCTTCCACTGTAGGATAAGTTTTTCCCCTTCCAACTCGCTAGATGTCGATAGAATTTATCCACGATAGGGTCCCAAATAGATACCGAATTTCTTTTGAAGCCCAGCGGCAATCCCAAATAATCCGAAGGAAATTTACCTACCGCACAACCAGCTTGTAACGCCCAAATCTTGAGTGTTGTTTCATCGACATTGATGCCAAAAATTCTGCTTTTCGCCAAATTAAGTTGAAGACCCGAAGCGAACTCAAACACACGCAACACTCGCTTCACATTAAGTATTTCTCTCTTAGAGGCCCCACAAAAAACCATGAGATCATCCGCAAATTGCAGATGAGATAGATTATAATTATAAGAATCCGAACCAATGGAGAAACCGTTAAACAGTCCCACCTCAGTCGCCTTCTTGATCATTTGATGTAAAGCCTCCCCAACCAAATTAAACAATAACTGTAAGAGAGAGCAACCCTGACGAAGGCCTCTCGCAAGATCGAAACAAGGAGTAGGCGACCCATTAACTAAGACTGATATGGAAGCTGTTGATATGCACCTGAAGATCCACCTGCACCAAAGATCACCGAAGCCCATCTCTTTCATCACCATGATTAGGAAATCTCAATCTACTGTATCATATGCCCTTTTAAAGTCAATTTTAAAAACAACTCCACTTCTTCCCATCTTCGAAATGTAGTCGATGCCTTCATTCGCAATCAAAGAACAATCCAAAATGCTTCTCCCTTGAATAAAGGCAAACTGCGACTTACTTACCACCGAATCCATACTCCCTTTCAATCTCTGAGCCAACACTTTCGAGAGAATTTTATAGATTCCCCCCACCAAGCTAATTGGCCGAAAGTCATCTAAGGATTCTACACCAAGTTTCTTGGGGATTAATGTTATAAATGAGTGATTAACACCCTTCTCCCATCCTTTTTCTTTGAAAAAATTATCAAAGAATTTAATTATATCATCCTTCAAAGCGGGCCAATTTTTTTTGAAAAAGCCCATGCTATACCCATCCGGCCCCGGAGCCTTCGAGCTCTCCATATTATTAATTGCATCCCATATTTCTGCTTCCCCGAACGGTCGCTCCAAGCCTTCTTTTTGAGAGGTCGAAATTTTATTAAAAGGCAGTATGATCTCCTCAACACCCAGTGTAGTCTTCAAATTGTAGGACTTAGCAAAATATTCAAAAACCCCATTTCTAATTACTAGCGGATCATCGGTTAGGTCACCATCAATCCTAAGAGAGCTGATCGAATTGGCATTTCTTCTCATTGAAGCTGTCATGTGAAAAAAAACGGGTGTTTCGATCGCCTTCCTTGAACCATTTCAGGCGAGAATTTTGAAGCCAAATAGATTCCTCCCTCCTGAGCCTCGACCAAAGTTGGGACTTAGCTTCAGATAATAGCTTCGCCACCTCCGTATTGGTAGGATCCAACAACATTTTTCCTTCTAAATTCGAAATACCAGCTTCCAACTGAGGAATCACATCATTATTCTTTAAATGTAAATCTCCCGACCACTTCCGAATATCAACTTTCGTACCTTGTAAAAGACTCAAGATCCCCCTTCTATTGTTGTTCTCCTTTTGCTGTTTTAAGGAGTTAATGACCAAGTCTTCAAACCCTTCTATATCGAGTAGATAATTGTAGAATTTAAAAGGTTTCAGACCTCCATTCCTACCTTTACACACCAGCGAAACAGCATTGTGATCTGAAATACTCTTCGACATTAAGTTTTGAGTCAAATTCGGAAAAACTACGTTGAATCTGTCATCCACCAGGAACCTATCAAGTTTTACCACCGTAGGAGGTGTCCTGTTACTTGACCACGTGTACATACCCCCTTTGAGAGGAAGGTCAATAAGTCCCGTCTCTTGTATGAAATTTCTGAAAACCTCCATGGCCGACTGATTGAAACCAGCTCCCACCTTCTCTTCGCAGCAAAGAAACGCATTGGAATCACCTCCCAGACACCAATTCACATCAAAATTACTCATGAACTCCACTAATTCTTTGAAAAAATCCGCCTTTTCCGAATCTGTAGATGGCCCATAAACATTGATCAGACATGTTTTCGAATCACCACTACACCAATTACCTAAAAGAGCAATGAATCTCCTGTGAATAATTTTATCAGAAACCTTAAATATAATCGGGTTCCACAGACTAATCAAACCTCCTGACACCCCAATAGCCGGTGAAAAGGATTACTCATAAACATTACCACAACACAATCTTCTGATTACCGCAGGTGTTAACTCCTTAAGTTTGGATTCCTGAATAAATACTATTGTCGGTCTCTCCTTCTTAATCAATCTACTAACCGCACCTAATTTTTCAGCCTTCCCCAATCCCCTAACATTCCATGTAATAATTCTAAAATCCATAAAGAAACGAAATCACCTGGAAAGACCTCACTGTAGAAGGTTCAGCAATTCCCCTTCTCCAACTCTACAACCTTGTTGATTACCGCCTCCTTGCCGCCTGTAAACGAGACTCCCAGTAGATTGCTGACACCCCAGATAGCCATCGCCTCCTCTATATAATTAAGATGGATCGACTCCGACGATGCCCCTGGATTGTTGTTGGAAATTCCCCAAACCCCCGAGTCCAGTGACTCCCTAATAGAGCTCCTAATAACCCGTCGATGCTCCACCTTGTAGAAGTCTCCCTCATGATCAAAAGTGGTAATCACCCTCGACTGATTAGGGGCTAGAAAAGAGTCGTTTCTCCCCCCGACATGTTTTCACCTTTACCGTTTGAAGAAAAAGCCACCTCCGGACAGTCAATCTCATCCAAACTGTCAGGGTATGATTTCACGATCTAAAGCCAAATTGCTGGGCTCCATAGGACTTGAAAGAGAGTCATCAATTATTAAATTATCCAAGGCCTCCCCTTCATTGTTTCCCTAGGCTGCACCCACAACCGAGCCCACACCAGACAACCCAGTATCTATATTTTGTATTATATTGGGTCCCTGTAAATCCATATCAGAATTGGGGGGGTCAGCATTATGCTGATCCACACGCAGGGGTTGACTTCTGCTTGACTTTCCAGATAAGGAAATATCCGAATGTTCGACTGGTCCCACCCCACATCATTCCTTAATGATTGTTCATCCTCGGGAATATCCTCCCCATCAAACGAAGCATCATGATCCTTGGTATGCCCGTTACCCGGGCACTCAACCGTCTGCTGGGGAATAACCGGTGAGGGCCCCTGCCGCCGATTCTGTATCTCCTTCTCCAAGTCCTCCGCCGGCCATACATCCTCAAGGCCTTCCTTGCTGTCTCCCCACCTATCAGCTATCGCCGACTCCACCAAATCACCAGTTTTTACCTTGACGATAATAGATTTGCCCATTATGTTGATTCTAATAGCCGCAGGCAAAGAAAATTGGCTATGAGTTCTAATAATCATTCTTGCCACTGTGAGGTCTCTTCGAGTTTTAGTGTCTTCATTGATGCAAACCAGACTCCCCCATTTCTTCGCTAACGATTTGAAAAATTCCTCGGCCCAACATAGTATGGGAACTCCTAATAGCGACACAGAGCAATAGAAGAAAGGAAATCCATCGATTAACACGTGCTCTTCCACAAAACCGAACCAGAAACTGAGTTCTTCCTTCTTATGTTTCCATACGTTTCCTTTTTCCTCCATAGTTGAGAAGGTAAAAATACAGGCATTTGTTTCTTCACCCCACTTAGCAACTTTGACAAATATACCATCACTAGCCAGTGCCTTCTCGGCAAACTCAAAATCGAAATCTTTTTTCAAGATACCAGTGCTTGACCTTCCAATCCACCCGATTCATCATCTTGAAGGATGAAGTCTGTTTCCGCAACTCATCCCGAATTGTCACCCATGTTGTTTTCCTTGTTGAAATTATCCTCATGTCTCCCTGCTATAGGATTAGTTCCATTTTTGGATCCCATCCTATTGGTTAACACTTCTTTAAATGTTCTATCATCCCTCTTCTTATTCCAAGTCGACGCCTTTTTATTGGACCAGGCTTTCCGATTCTCCCCTATCGGAGGATTAGCTATCGGTGCAACCCTGTCACTATTATCATAACTTCGATTCATCCTCCTGTATTTAGCCTGAGATACCGATATTCTTCTGCCATCCACTAAGGATCCATCCATTCTATCTATGACCCTCATCATATCTCTCCTGCTGCCAAGATGAATGAAAGCATAAGTGCAATACTTGTAAGTCGGTTTCCTGTTGATGTATGGAATAAAGACTTTCTTCACTTTCCCATGGAAACTAAATATCTCCCATAAGGCTCCTCTCGAAACTCTCTTGCTAAGGTTATCCACGAAGACCACCATCTCTTCGCTTGGCTCCGACAGAAATCGCCCCCCTGCTCCTCCGTTGCGCTCCTTCCTCTCCATGAATCTTTGTTATGAATTGTTACTAAATTAGTGTAAAATTAAAAGGTTTTAAATTGTATAACTGGATCTTAACCTATATGTATATATTGGTCAATAATTAGAGATTCAATTTTTTATATCAGTAACTACTAGTTTTTCTAAAAAGTGGCACTGTTTGTGATACGAAAATGCGAATGACACGAGGCGAAGTGAGCTCTCTCTCCCGTCCTGTGTAAGTCCACTATCGGAACCGTCTTCCTAACTGGTTTTCCCAGGGATAGGGTGCAATCTGATAGGCATGTTTTCCCTGCCGGAGGGTGGTGGTTTAGAGCCACTAAAACGCGTCTGGTTTTCTCCTTTGTTTCCTGTTTTCTTTTCTCGTTTTTCTCCTCGTTTTGACCTAGGTTTTCGAAAAAAGAAAAATAAATTTTTTCGACTCATCCTAGGTTTCTTTTCAGCCGTCTTTCTCTTTCTGTTGCTGTTTGCTCAACGTGGTTTTTTTTATTGTTGTTTTTCTCACTTTCTCATTAACTCCATCTTGCGTTCCTTTACTGCCATCTTACCAACCTGCGTTCATCATTTATTCCAAATGTCGGGGGGACTATTTATCAGCATGAGGGTCGTTGATAACGAGTTCCCCACCAACCCCTCTGATCCAAAGCTGCCAAATCAGGTGTTTCTTGATGAAGTAGAGCTTAACGAGGATAACGAAGTTAACTTCTCCCTGAAAAACCTGGCTCTGCTAGGAAAGCTGCTGTCGCCTACTCCGGTTACGGCTCTGACCATCACCGCCATCATGAAAAAGGCTTGGAAAAGTGAAGATTTGGAGTGCCATAGCTTGGGGCAAAATTTCTTTCTGTTTCTTTTCAAGTCAACCGAAGAAAAGCATCGTATCTTAGGATCCAAGCCATGGTCGGTGCAGGATGCGCTGTTGATTCTGAAGGAATGGCAACCGGGCAAAGCGCTGGAGGAGGTGGACTTCTCAACGGAGGAGTTCTGGGTTCAAATCCACAACCTTCCTATTGGTCTAGCAACCCCAGATAACTTCCGACGTATCGGAAACCTTTTCCCTCTGTTCTTTGGATCCACTCTGGACGGGGAGGTCAAACCGGGATGGCACGAACCTGTTGGCATCCGGGTTGCCATCAGGGTGGAAGATCCACTGAAAACTGGGTTTATACTCAACCGGAAAAGAGACAAGCCACTGGAAGTGGGGTTCAAATATGAAGGTATTCCTAAGTTTTGTTTTAGGTGCGGCCGGCTGGGTCACGTCGAGAGGGAATGTAACTGCAACCTTGTGATGAACAAGTTAACCGGCAAATTCGGGCCATGGTTGCGAGCCCCCATCGGGGAAAATCACAGGCTGAAGAAGATGGTATCGCCGGGGAAAACATGCTCCGGTCCAGTTGGAGAAACAGACAAAGTAACGTGGCACACGACCCAACCAATATCCTCACCAAATCCGAAGGACAAAGGGAAGCAGATTAAAGTTGCTAGTGATGTCCTATCGGGTTTAAGGAAAGTCAACCATGAGTATCCACTTATGGAAACTGTGGACCCCAATGTGGTAAAGGCAAATATAGGTCTTAACATGGAAGTGGTGCCTGCAGGTTTCAATTTCCTTAACACTGCCGCAGGGTTTAGCGAAGAAAAGGTACCTGTAGGAGAAGATCTTTCGAAGATTGTCTCAGGAAATCCCCCAACGTCAGGCTCAAAATCCGGCTATCCTGCGTTGGGAGCATAAAACGAAAACAATGCGTCTTGGGGAAATCTGTTGGCCATGGGGCTCGACTTGATGGAAGTCACCCCAAACCGAAAGAGGAAACGTGAACCGGAGGATGAACTGTTTTTTGGGCCAACTAAAAGAAGGGAACTATGGAATCAGGTGTCGCAGGATATAGTCCAAGTAGGTTTTCAAAACTGGGTTCTCTCGGATAAAAACCCAGCAACAGGAGAGGATTTCCTTACGGCAGCCCTCTTCCCCTCCTCGATTTTCACCTTGTCTTCCATTATTCAAAGTATCGAACGGAAGAAACGAGGGAAAACCTTTGGTACACGTAGGCTTACTCTTATCAAGAAGGCAGCCCGGCGTAAGTTTGCTATGAAGTGTACGAGAGTCATGATCGATGAAGCATGTTTACTTCAACTTGGGATTGACCCGTTTGGGAAAAACATAACTCGGGTTCCATCAATGTGCATCGACGATGACTTCTTTTTAAATGAAGAAATTCAACTCAGTGACGGGGAGGAGACGATTTCCCAAGCACCTAACATGCATTACGTGAATCCTTTCCGCGATGATGTTCTACAGCCGGATAACTCCAGTGGGAGTTATCCGAAATCACCATGAGTCCCTCCTTTGTCGGAGCCTGTGTTTGGAAGGGACACAGGTTTTGCTACCGACGGGACCCTTCCCCACGGATCATTGGATTTGAGTTTTTCTCGGTTGATCCATGGACGCAGTTCTACAAGGTTATGTTTTTTTCTGTTTCGGTTAAAATCGGTTCCAAGCATGTTGGATTGGGGTGGAATGTTATGTTTACCACGCCTTCTTTCAGCCGGACTACGGTGACTATTGCCTTGACAAGGACCAACGCATGCTTGTCGGAAGCCTGCCTCTGGATAGAGCTCTCAGGCAGTGTCATCGTCCGAAGTCCAGGGAGGCAACAATGGTTTTCATGGTTTTGTTTCGCCCGGAATCATCCAAGCATGCTTGCTGTGGTTAACATCCTCCCTTGTGTTATCAAGGGTGATGTCCTTTGGGGTTTCCTCACCTCTTTTGGATCCTTTTATGTTGTTTCGGATGACGTCTTTGTGTTATTTTCCTTTTTGAAGCTCTGGGCTCCTTTGTTTTTGTGGAGACAACTTTCATTTGAAAGTTGGTTTCTCCTGTGCTGCTTATGTGCATGCATTTCCCTGCTCCTCCCGGGTGTGGGCACGGAGGATGCGTGGGACTGCCCCGTGCTGGGTGTTTGTCAGTATGGTATCTTTTCGGAATGAAAGTTTGCATTTGAACAAAAAAAACTACTAGTTTTTCTAGCGGAATGAAACGTTAGGTCAATTAAAAAGGTCAAAGATTTAAATTTTGACGTTGTGAGTGAAGTAAATTGAATTGAAAGTGTCACCTTAAAATAGACTTCTACAATACTCAATCCAGATTAGTCGAAGATTGAATCGAATGTTGATAATTATAAAAACAATAATAATAGAGTACGTGGATGATATATATATATATATATATATATTATAATGTTGAAAATGGACAGCCGAACCCCATGCAATGCATTCTTCAACATTGCAACTTCTCTTCGGTTTTCCCCCTTTTGTTGATAGCAACGTCACAACAGCTATAACAAACTATTAACTTGGAACTAAACTTGTTTTATACACAAAGGTAAGCTATTATTTCACTTGATTTTCAAGCCAATGTATAATTATTATGACAATTTAGAAATTAAGATACCATTATTTGCTGCAACTCCACTGCCAACAATAATTATAAACCAAAATCAAGATTATCGGACGATACGTGAGACTATTTTCAATTCCTCTTGTATAATAAATATCAAATGGAATTCTCACAAGGAGTTAATGGTTTACTAAATTAGGTCGTTAATAATTAATGCTTTAATCATACGAAAAATAATTGTATGTATTCAAATAAAACATCTCCATATATATTAGTCGATGCGTATTGTTAATACCTCATCCTGGCCATACATAGTGTAGGGATGTTTTTTTCTTGCTACAATAGAGCGATAATAAATATTTTTAAAATAAATATCAGAATTTAAATATATACAAAATAAATGTAGATAAATATTTTTGATTACTCAATCAATTAAAAAATTAATTATAAAAATAATATTGAATAGATGAATTTGATGCTTGTTTGATCTCATAATTATAACGTTTACAATCGAGTGAAAATAATAATACTAAGCAATGGCAAAAAAAAAAGAAGAGATAAGAACAAGTTTTTGGTTGGAACTTTGAGAGTGCGTGTCTGAATTGGTGTATATTAATCATTGATGATAGATGTGGTTCAAGTCTCAAAGATAAATCTATCTATAATTATTAAATTAAATAATAAAATTTGATGTCTTTTGAGTAGAGTTTTAGATTTTAATTATTTAAATAAAAAATGTGGTGGTAGACCAAGCCTAAGGTAAGTTGATCTGGAAGCGAAAATGAAAACAGATATCAGCTAAAAAGTTGTGGTTTCTGAGTGTAAAAAGTATTAAACTACATAAATTACCACTATACTATCTGTAAAGTCACGATTTGACCATTTTACTTTTTTTTAAGTAATTAAACTACTAAACTATTTAATTGGTTGTAATGTGACCACCAGCAGTTAGAAACTAACGGAAGTAGTGATGTGATAGTTAGTAAAATTGGTATAATTATATATTTGGTCCACGTTATTTGTACATTTTATCAATTTGGTCCTAATTTTAGTAACTAAAATAATTTAATTATTTAATTAGGTGGTGACAGAGGACTTTATTTATATATTTTTGATTTAATAATTTTTATTTTGCTACTCCAATCTGGTGAGGAGCAAAATTAAAGCAAGAAACACCTTGCCTTTGGTAGGATTCAAACGCATGTTGGTTGGGTTGAGAATGAGCGCACCTACCACTAGGCCAACAATATCTTTGTAGTACATTGTACAAAATCTAATGTATATCTTAATTTTTTGCTCATGCCAGAAAAAAAAGAAAGAAACATATTACCTCTGGCAGGATTCAAACCCAAGTTGCCTAGGTTGAGAGTAAGCACGCCTACCACTAAACCAACAATATCCTTGTAATACATTGTACACAATTTAATATATATTTTAGTTTGTTGCTCATGTCAGGGAAAAGGAAATAAATATGGATTAAGGGGACTCGAATATGACACTTTTGGGATGCATAAAAATATTTACACCACTGAAATGTATCTAATAATTAAATTATTAACCATTTTATTTTTTTATTAAATTTTAATTAAATTATTATATTAAAAAATCAAAAATTATATCTAAATTTTTGTGAGTTTAGATTCGTTAAATGATTTTTTAATATATTTTTTTTATTTTTAATATAATAATTTAATTAAAATTTAATAAAAAATAAAATGGTTAATAATTTAATTATTAGATATATTTCAGTGGTTAAAATATTTTTATGCATCCCAAAAGTGTCATATTCGAGTCCCCTTAATCCATATTTATTTTCTTTTTCCTGGCATGATCAATAAACTAAGATATATTAAATTTTGTACATTGTATCACAAGGATAGTGTTGGTTTAGTGGTAGGCGTGCTTACTCTCAACCCAGGTAACCTGGGTTCAAATCCTGCTTAAAGTCCTCCAATAAGGCGGCGACACGTGTTGCCGCTTAAGTAAATAATCAAATTGTTTTATTTATTAAAATCAGGACCAAATTGATAAAATATCAAATAGCGGGGACCAAATATGTAATTATACTAATTTTACTAACTATCACGTCACTCCTTCTGTTAGTTTCTAACGGTTAGTGGTCACATTACAACCAATTAAATAGTTTAATGGTTTAATTGCTTAGAAAAAAAATAAGATGATCAAATCACGACTTTACCAATAATATGATGGTCATTTATGTACTTTATAATAGTACGTAGCTATGTCTCTGAATATATACGTGTGTGTTACAAAAGTTAACCATATATCATATCATATGCAATAAATAATCAGAGAACAAACATAGTGTATTTAATGCAGGCTTTAATTAGATGTAACAAATAGATATGAGATTAATCATATTTTATCAGTTTTTTTGTTTTTATTTCAATAAGAATCTCTGCTTATGTAGTACGCTTTTTCTCTGTTCTAATGACATGCTTCTTCTTCTGTCTTTGTGACATATTTTTGTTTTGTTTTTTTTTGTATGGTTCATCTGTTTTCGTGGCAGGTTTCAGCATACCCTAGCGTTCGATTGTTGTTCGCACATAGATTCACTCGGCGCTAGTTTTGATTCATGGTGTTGCCGGTGGTCACTTGGAATGTTTTATCCCCACTCGTTGATGGTTGTTTGCCGATAAAATCAGTCTTAGGTAGCGGTACCTTTTGCCTGACAGAATGGATTGCGCATCACTTCTTCCTTCTTTATGAGTCTCGTTTGGACAGAGACAAGGAGATTCGGGAAGCTTTTGAATTTTCGTTGGTATACGTATTTCCATAGAAATTTTCGTTTTCATTGTTTTTGAGTTGTAAGAATTTTTTGAGTTATTTTAACCTAAAATTTATTCTTCTTAATTGCGTTGCAATTGAATTTTTCTATGTGTTATTCAAAAAAATTTACACCATTTGTTGAAGAGAAGAATTGTTCATCTCACTATGGGCTAATTCAAATTTAATAGATACTAGTGCTTAAGTGATTAATTTTGTTGCACTTTTCTCTTTCTTTTTTCCTTCTAATTCATACTTCTTTACAATAGTGAGAGATCGATGGTAAAAATTTATAATGCAAAGAAGTAGCCTTTGTTTTGGTAAAATTGGTTCCTAGTTCCTACTCACTTTTTGAAAATTGTTGGTAAAATTGAATATATGGTGGAAGTACTTTTCTAAAGAAAAATATTTTATATTAACTCCTACATTTTATCATATTTTCCTCTCTTTTTTCAAGTCAAATATTCGTACAACTAATGAGAGAATTATCTGTGGAATATTCTTCTATTTCTAATCAAATTCAAATTATGTCCTCTAATTTGGGTATTTTGAAAAATTTGCTTTCTTTATTTTGGAAAGTTTTAACCTAGTTTACAACTATAAAATAAGGTCTTCTCTTCATCATTTCACACATAGTAAAATTGCTCTTCTCTATAGTTTTCTATCTTTAAAATTCTATTTTTTTTTTCTTTTAAAAAAGAGCAATAATATCTTGAGTTCCACTTCCTATTTTCAGTTATACGAAAATTAAAAGAATGTGTTGCATTGAGAGCAACGTCCATCTTTTGAGATCACACCTATATGGGCGAAATTGCTTGTAAGACTAGGGGGTGATAATGAGTCTGATTGGTTTATAAATTATTTGAGCTCGACTCGGTCAAAATTTGGCTCAAGTGAGTTTGACTCGAGACCTTAATAAGTCGAGTCGAGCTGACCCAAGCTTGGCTCGAAAAGATTGTGAACATACTCGAAATATATATATATATATATATATATAGTTTTTTCTTATGCATAGATTAAGGGTCATTTAAGAGCCTTCATTAAATACAAAGATTCTATTGGAAAAAACCACAATCATTTAACGTATTATAAAATCCTAAAAGATTCTATTGAAAAAAAATTCATTTAATGGATTAGATTTTATGATTTAGGGTTTAAGGTTTATGTTTAAGGTTTATAGTTTAGAGTTTATGGTTAGGGTTTTAGGGTTTATGTTTAAGGTTGAGATTTTAGAGTTTAGGGTTCAGGGTTTTAGGTTTTTGTTTAGAGTTTAAGGTTTATGGTTCATGAGTTTAGGGTTTAAGGTTAGGGTTCTGGTTTTAGGTTTTGGTTTTAGGGTTTACTACATTGAATGAGTATTTTTTCACTAAAATCTTTTAGAGTTGTGTAATACATTAAATGATTGTGCTTTTTTCCAAATAAAATTTTATATTTAATGAAGGCTTTTAAATAACCCTTAACCTATGCATATGTATGTATGCATGGGTTAGACAAACCCTATATATATACTCCGTATACAGTTGTATGTTTTGAGCTTGAAATTTTAGGCTCGAAATACTTTTAGGCTCGACTCGAGACTAAGGATGTTAACTTGTTATCATGGTTAAATACTTTAAATCTTCTTCTGTGTTCTTATGTAATTTAGAAAATGTACTATGGTTACTTGTGGACTTCAAAAATAAATATTATCTTTTCCCAAATAGGTTTTCACATGTTATTTTTCAAAACTTCAATAAAAATATTTAAAAGCAATTTGAGGAAAACAACAAGCTGAGCTCAAGCCTCGAGCCGACAAAACTTCAATAAAAATATTTAAAAGCAATTTGAGGAAAACAACAAGTTGAGCTCAAGCCTCGAGCCGAGCTCAAATTGTCCACTTCGAGCTCGAGCCTAAAATTTCGAGCTCAACGAACTTCGAGCTCGAATTGAACTCACTAATACTATTTTTAAATTGAACCTGTTCACTCGGCTCGATATCACCCCTATATAAGACAGTGACTACACAACACAATAATTATTATTTGTTATTTCATTATCTATTAGGATTAATATCATATACACCGGCGGTGGAAACTGAAAGTTTCCACAAGCGCCTTAGTTTTAGGGTATAGGGTGCTAGTTTAGGGTATAGGGTTTAGGGGTTTAGATATAGGGGTTTAGAATTTAGGGATAGTTGTTTCAATTTAAGGTTTAGGGTTATAATTTAGGGTTTATAGGTTAGGGTTTAGTTTTTAGGGTAATATAGTGAGGATTTAGGTTTTAACCTATAAACCGTAAATTATAACCCTAAACCTTAAATTAAAATAACTATCCCTAAATTCTAACCCCCTACACCTAAACCTCTAAACCCTAAACTAGCTCCATATACCCTAAATCTAAGGCAATTGTGAAAACTTTCAGTTTCCACCGCTTGTGTATAGAATATTTATCCTATCTATTATTTTATAATAGGCAGGGTTGATATTTCATTTTGCAGTATATCATTTTTCATACACGCGAGACTATCGCAAATCACCCCAATATACCACTTTTAGTAGTTATTTATTAAATTAATCCCCTCCCAAAATTATTTATAAAAATATCTCTATTTTAGACACGCGGAGAAAAAAAGTGTGCTACGTCAATCACACCTTTTGAAATGCGTTAAAAATAATTTTAACTTACGTGAAAATTCACTTAAGAGACGTGTCTAGCAGGAAGTAACTTCGCCAAAAGCATAACAAATTAATCATGTCTTGCACTAAAATGAAAATAAAAATTATTAGAAACCAATTTTGAGATTTAACTGCATAAATTATAAAAATAATATTGACATTAATTTATATAACCATAGCTAGACCGTTAGTATTTGTTTATTATTAATGTGAGATTTTTGAGCTAAAGAGTTTGTCACTAATTTTAACTTTAAAAATCTCACGTTGATAATAAACAAAAGGGTAAACTACACCGGTGGTACCCTAACTATGCCTGTATTCCTACTTTGGTCCCAAAACTATGTTTTTCGGCAAAAGAGTCCCTTCCGTTACATAGTTTTCCTGTTTTGGTCCCCCGACGTTAAATAACTAACGGTTTTGCTGATGTGGCATTTTTTAATATTTTTTAAGGCTGACGTGGCATTTTTAAATATTTTTTTAATCATTTCTCTCTCCTCTTATATATTATTTTTATTTAATTTTATTCACCCAATCATGTTGTGACACGTGTCACTACACTATTAGGTGAAAAAAACCCCCCCAAATATCCTAAAAATCGAAAGTGGTGCTGCTGGGATTCGAACCCAGGACCAGCAGCCCACCAAGCATGCGCTTGAACCATCTAAGCTAGGCTTGATACTTGATTCAAATCTACTAACACTTATATTTAAGCTGTACAAATTAACCCAAAAAAACCTAAAAACATAATTGGTGTCGCTGGGAATCGAACCCAAGACCACCAATGCATAAGGCATGCGCGTGAACCAACTATGCTAGGCTGGTTAACTGATTTAAATCTACTAACATTTATATTTAAGCTGTACAAATTAACCCAAAAAAACCTAAAAACATATTTATTTATTATAAAATTAATATTTATTAATAATATAAGAGGAGAGAAATAATCAAAAAATATTAAACTAATGATATTTATTAATATTAATAATTGTTAAATTTTTACTTTACTATTACTGCAAGTCTTTTTATTTATTTTATAATAATATTTATTAATAATATTAATAATAATTGTTAAATATTTATTAATAATTGTTAAATATTTATTAATAATATTAATAATTGTTAAATTTTTATTTTACTATTACTGCAAGTATTTTTATTTATTTTATAATAATATTTATTAATAATATTAATAATAATTGTGAAATATTTATTAATAATATTAATAATTGTTAAATATTATTAATAAATATTATTATAAAAATAAATAAAAATACTTGCAGTAATAGTAAAGTAAAAATTTAACAATTATTAATATTAATAAATATCATTAGTTTAATATTTTTTGATTATTTCTCTCCTCTTATATTATTAATAAATATTAATTTTATAATAAATAAATATGTTTTTAGGTTTTTTTGGGTTAATTTGCACAGCTTAAATATAAATGTTAGTAGATTTAAATCAGTTAACCAGCCTAGCATAGTTGGTTCACGCGCATGCCTTATGCATTGGTGGTCTTGGGTTCGATTCCCAGCGACACCAATTATGTTTTTAGGTTTTTTTGGGTTAATTTGTACAGCTTAAATATAAGTGTTAGTAGATTTGAATCAAGTATCCAGCCTAGCTTAGATGGTTCAAGCACATGCTTTGGTGGGCTGCTGGTCTTGGGTTCGAATCCCAGCAGCACCACTTTTGATTTTTAGGATATTTGGGGGGTTTTTTCACCTAATAGTGTAGTGACACGTGTCACAACATGATTGGGTGAATAAAATTAAATAAAAATAATATATAAGAGGAGAGAGAAATGATTAAAAAAATATTTAAAAATGCCACGTCAGCCTTAAAAAATATTAAAAAATGCCACATCAGCAAAACCGTTAGTTATTTAACGTCGGGGGACCAAAACAGGAAAACTATGTAACGGAAGGGACTCTTTTGCCGAAAAACATAGTTTTGGGACCAAAGTAGGAATACAGGCATAGTTAGGGTACCACCGGTGTAGTTTACCCTAAACAAAAATTAACACTCTAGTTATGTTTATATAAATTAATGTTAATATTATTTTTATAATTCATAGAGATAGAGTTAAACTCAAAATTAGTTCATAATAATCCATTTTTTTCTTCAGTACATAGAAACCGTGAACTGAATTTTAAGTACCTTAAATATTTTTAATTTTGTCCTTCAGCTCATAAAAGACGCGATTGATGTGGAATGTACGATTACTGTGGCCTGCTTTTGTCCTACATGTTAAAAATAGAGGTACTTTTACATAATTTTTTGAGGGGTTATCTCCATAAATAATCAACATAAAAGGTATATTGGGGTAAATTAGTTGTTTCTTGTGTAGGGTGTTTTTACATTTTTACACTTTTAATAGTTTTTTTTTGTTTGTTCAAATACACTTTTAATAGTTAATATGCATAAAAGATAAAACAGTAATGTTACATGACAGGTGAGACAAAGCGCAATAAAAAATTACAATAACTGTTTCGTACTCAATGCCTAACGAAAATTCACCCCGCCTATCAATATGTAATTCTCAGTACGTTGCTCCCCTGGAAAGCATCTGCAATTTTTTCATAAAAGAAAAATCCATCTAATAATTCATCTATTAACATACCACGTACAATTGATGCGGCAAACAGTTGCTTTTTGTATCATAAAGTGTAGAACATGTCGACCCACTACTCCATATGTACATGTTTTACCATTAATCACTAATCATTGATATACATATATATCGGTCCAAATATTTATAAAAATACATATGTGGCTGTGAATGGCTGGCCACCTCTTCCGGTAATTTGTGGCTCATTAGTCATTACATCTCCAAGTAGGCTCGTGGCATTACCATTGGGTGTGCAATTAATGGATCATAATTACGTAATTAACAATATGTCAAACATTATTAGTTGGAGGTGTTAGTTTGAACTCAACTAATTAATATGATATATGTATTAATTGCACCTGCTGCTGCTAACCCTTTATTATTTTACTTCATTTTGCAGCTTGTACAACAATGATTTATATACATAATCAACAAGAGTTGGTCATCTATAATTGCTACTTGCAGCAACGAAAAAATAATAAAATTTTGAGAGTTGTTAGTAGCTGACCAAATGCTGTTAATTAGAGGTGATAACGATAAGACAACAGCCTAATAATTATTTAATTTTAATTTAAATGATAATTTATATAACCACCACATAATTGAAGTGGTTCGGCATGTACATTATGGTTTTGACTTCATTTCTGTTACGTTCATAATACGCAACATTTTGCCTAGGGATAGATAGAGGGTGGGGCTGAAGGGAGCGATCCCCTTAAAAATTTGAAATTCGTTCTATGTAATTTTTATTAAAAATTTATTTTTGTTCCCCTCTAAAATATTATAATTTTTCTCCTTAAAATTTTATAAGTTCGTTCCTTCTAACATAAAATTTTATGTCCGCCACTGATTCCACCAACAGCCAAACGATTCCAGAAATTTCAGCAACTAAAACATTAATCATTTCATACTCCCTTTATTATTACATAATAATTCATATCCCAAATATCATAATCTGCCATTATTGTTCTTCTAACAAAATTATCTTGTTTTAATTTTCTTGAAAATTATTATTAAATTCATGAATAAATTCTCTCAATTATTAATTGTTTTTTAAAAGACATGTTTTAAATTATTTAAGTTATATAGGTTGGGATGAAATCTCCACACATAAACTAATTTTGTAGAAATCTGTAGAGGTCAGGTGAAAGGTGGAGAGATTAAAATTCAAATGTGTAAAGACTAAAAGCATAATTAAACTTTATTAATTAATTAACAATAAATTTTGGTATGTTCAAGTTGTAGTTATCGTTTGTTGAAATCTAGAGACAACGAAAATGGTTGTAGGGGTTGAGCTTCTCCAAACATTTTTTTGAAATAATAATTCTCAACTTCCATCACATTTTCTCCAATAAAAATCGTAATATATATATATATATATATATAAACAAATATTTGATGCGTTGTTAGTAGAATTTTTTTCTCAAATAGGTTTCTTTTAGGGTTCATAAGTTTGTGTTTTAGGATTTTGAATTTAGTATTTATGATCATAATATAGGATTTAAAGTTATAATTTACATTTTAAAGATTAAATATTTTCTCATATATTTGTATATAATGACCAATTTAATTTTTTTAAACGGCCAATTTATGATAAAACACAATTGCACAAGTAGGGGCAAAGCTACTAAGGGATCGGGAGGGGTTTGTACCCTAATTTTTTACTTGATGATGATTTTAGTCACCTCTAGTTTAAATATTTATTCAAAAATGTTTTGTATCTCTCAAATTTAGATTAAATACTCATTAAATCTCTGTTAATTTCAAAGTTAGACAACTTCTCTTCTATTATCTATGTACCATCACAAGTGAAAAAAATGATTGGAAAGGCAAGTTGCTTAAATATAATCTAGATAGCTAAAAATAATTAAGTTATTATATTTTTTATTTTTCCATAAATTAAAAATACCAAACTGAAATACTTAAATGATATGAGCTCGTTGCTCCAAATTTAAATGATCTTCATTAATCTATCGTGAAATTAACATGCTTGCATCTCTAGTTTTTGTTCATTCTAAGATATCACAGCCGTTGAAAATGATACCCCTACATTTCAATATTAATATTATCAACATATTTTATATGAATTGAAAATGATAAGATCTGTTCATATTTATTTTCTTTATAATCAAGAAAAAGATCAAGCTATGAAGAATACCGTGGTAATAAATAATATACCTATGGTCACTACAGGTTGAGTAGATTTTATTTTGGTCACTAAAATTTAAATAAATTTTTATTTTGATCATTAAAATTATTAAAATAATAAAATAACATTGTAACGCGTTAAACTGTCAATGTAACATGTTTTTAAAAAATATTAATTAATAATTTGAGGCTTAAACTATAGTTAAAATATTAGTTTGGTCCTTAAAAAAATTAACTGTAATTTAAAAAATTCTAAAAACGTCATAAATTTTTTAAAATCTTGTAAAAATCTAACATTTTTTAATTTTTTTAAACAGAACAAATTGTATAAATTATAGTTAAAAATGTTACATTTTCTAAAATATCTAAAAATGATCTTTAAAATATATTAGATTTTTACCACTCAAGCTCTGCCTCGTCTACTTAATCTGCGAAAATTCTTTTTTTATATATTAAAATATATTTGATATAAAACAAAGTAAAAGAAGAATAAGCAAAGAGGTATGTGAAATAGAGAGAGAATTATGTATTATTATGAAGTATATATAATGTTTTCCAACTTTATATTTATAAAGTTAGTAGATATCATATAAAATTTTATTGCTAATAGGAATTAAAGTCTTAATAATAAAGTACATCGAAGTCTTATTTAATACATAGATTCTAATCATAACGAACATTTACATAAACAAATATTCATAACACTCATTCTTGGATTTCTATGAAAAAAATGTGTTTTGTTAAAACTTTACTAAGACAAAAATTCAGTAGAATAAAAGTACACATATTTTTAATACGTATAACACCTTATATCATTCAAACATTACCAAGAAAAATCAGTGGGACAAAATCCTAATTAAGGATAAAATAGTACAATGTGTATTCACTCCTCTTAATGACATCACATAGGATCTTTGAGTTTTCATAATTCAATCTTGATACAATCTTCATATGTTAAAGTTGATAATAAACTGAGAAATAGATCTTCTGAAATACCACTTGAACAAATTTATCGAATATTTATATTACTATTCTTTGAAAGATCGCGAGAGAGAAAACTTTAGGAAAATATGTTTCACTTTATATGATTTGATGTATCCAACTTTCAATTGAGTTAAACATTTGATATTTTCTTCGTAAAAGATAGTTGACATCTTATCGTGTGGAAACAAATCATATATCACATAAATATGTTCTGTCAATAGTATTAGCCAAACATATTCTCAACTTGTCTCGTAGAGAGCAATTATTTATACATGATTTGAAGAGGGAACGTATAATGCTTAAAGATTTAAAGGTATCGATCTTGTAACATTTAGATAGTACTTTTGGACCAGCTAATATTCAGTGCTCTTAAACTAACTAAGATATGATACTTCCAAATCAAATATCTCTTTATCTTTCTTTCGAGCATAAAAAAGTATCGTTACTCACATTTAACAATCTTTTTTTGGATAAATGGTTGAATTGTATTTATCTAGAAGCAGGAAACCTGCTACGAAGTACATAACGAAATCAAATGATACCACATTGTCTACAAATCTGCATATTTACATCATTTATGTAATCTATACATCTATTTTGTAACGTGTAACGAACTGTTTCCTGTACAGTATTCAGTATAGTAAGTCTTGAAAAGAGGCCCGAAAGAGCCTTCAATTCCTTTTATCCCATAAATGATAAATAAAATAGCACCATGCTATTTTTAAAGTTTAACAAGAAGGAATTTGTCTTTCCATTTTGTAGTGGCCCAGCGTATTTCACTTTCCCATCCATGCAAAGCGTGCTGCACGTGAAAAAGGCTTAGGACCCCTTGCTAAACACTTCTCGAATAAAGACAATCCCCAAAAATATGGTTCCTTGACTCTTGGTCATTTTCAAAAAGCACACACAGCTCATCGTTAGCAATACACATTCGAGTCGACCGATCTTTTGTTGGGAGTCGGTCAAGTAGAGCCATTCAGAGAATTATTGAAATTTAGAAACATGGAAAGGAAACCACACTAACTGATGCCAATGGACCTTCGCACGTGGCTCTCTCATATCTTCCCAGATAAGCCGAATGTTGACAGCACCTCAATTCATGGGCGAAGGTGACCTCCACTTCGCGGGAGCTTCATCTCGCAGCTTCAACAGTTTCCTAACGATCTAGCTATGGTGAGGTTTGCCTTCGATCTGCCAGAAATCAACACCTTTTTGTACATATTGTCAGATCCATGCGACCCACAATGATCCTTCATTGGCGAGAATGTCCTTCATAAGGAACAACAAGCAAGCTTTGTTCCATGAAAGTGCGCTCTTTAAGCCTAACCCACCTTCAGATTTAGGACTGTATATCTGGCTCCATGCTACTCTAGCACCCTTAGCTGCAGTGTCCTCACCATTCCAGAAAAACCTACTACACAGATGCTCAAATATGTTGATCACTACTTTTGGCAGTACAAGTTGACAACACCAGTAATTCGAGACACTAAAAAGAACTGCTTGAATTAGCTGCAGTCGTTCCCCATAGCTAACTTTCGAGAGGACCATTGTCCTAGCTTCGATTTTATTTTGTCAATCAAAGGCAAGCAATTCTTCTCAGAGAGCTTCCGTGTGGCTAGAGGCACTCCTAATTATCGAACAAGGAGTTGCCCTATTTTAAACCCCATGCATCTATGAATCTCCTCTGATTGATGAGAAGAGATCCTTGATGAGAATAGCTCCGACTTGATAGCATTCAATTTGAGACCTGAGATCGTAAATTTTTTTCCAAGAATAGTCTAAATACCAATGATGGAATCAAGTGACCCTCTGTATAAGATTAAAAGGTCATCTGCAAAACAAAGATGTGTGAGGTTAACCTTAGCACATTTGAGATGATATTGGAATAGACCAATTTCGTTCATTGTATTAAGTAAGGCTAAAAGGACATTCATTGCGATGACAAACAAGTATGGGGACAGTGGGTCCCCTTATCGGACCCCTCGAGCCCCTTTAATGAAGCCCACCAAGCTCCCATTGAAGGATATTAAAAATCTGGAGGTAGTGATACAGGCTCAGGTCCATTTAATAAAGAGAGTAGAGAGTCTCATGGCCTCCAAGACAGAGACCAGAAATTCCCAATGAAATGAGTCGAAAGCCTTCTGCAGATCAACCTTTAAAGTGCATCGAGTTGATAAGGATTTCCGTACATAGCCTCTAACCAGCTCTTGAGCAAACAAGGTGTTATGAACAATGCTCCTACCCTTCACAAACGCAGATTGATTGGCAGCAATCATCCCAGGAAAAAAGTAGTCAGTCTATTAACCAATATGTGTTTGATGGTTTTTTATATGACAGTGAAACAAGAGATTGGCCTAAAGTCCTTCGCATGACAAGCATTAGGGACTTTGGATATCAAGGCAATAGATGTGGCATTAAATGCTGGGAGTAGCTCAACACCAGCAAAGAAATATTGTATACATGCAATCACATCATTACCAACAACACTCCAAGCAAATTTAAAGAATCCAGCTGTATAGCCATCAGGTCCAGGACTTTTCTCGTTTCCTTGGCAGAACATTGCATATTTAATCTCAGTAGTTGTGACCTCCCTGGTTAAATCTTTCATGACAGATTCAGGAAATTTGTACTGTAAAAGCTCATTTAGAACCTCACTCGGGCAACCCATAACTTCTGTGTCAACCTTCCCAATTAATTGTGTAAAGAAATCAGTGATTTCGGCGGACATCTCCTCAAAACTTTCAAGTCTGTTGCCATCTTTGTCAATGAGTAGCCCGATAGTATTCTTTTTCTTTTTTAGGTCCACCATGTCGTGGAAGAATTTAGTTCACTTGTCCCCCTGTTGTAGCCAATGAACTTTAGCTTTGTGTTTTAAAATTGATGCTCTGCCTCTTTAAGAGTAACAAGTTCCCTTAGCAACTCCCTTTCATGAAGCAAACTCTGTAGAGAGGAGGCAGTGAGATTGTATAATTTTTGTTGTTGTAGCTGATCCCTTTTCAAACGCACATTGCCCGAAATGTCGCCAGAATGTTGTGTATTAAGATCTCGTAGGCATAACTTTTGCCTCTTTAATTTGGAGAACAACTTCTGTATGGGGTTACCAGAAATAGCACCCTTCAAAAATTTCTGAACCACATAAAGATAAGAAGGGTGAGTGATCCAAAGGGAGAATAACCTAAAAGGCTTTGGTCAATTGGTAGGTGCTTCCTTCGAAAACCAAACAACTCTAGGGCTATGATCTGATTCCCCAGGGCTAAGAAACTCAACATAAGAATGATGGAAGAATTAAATCATCGAGCATTGACTAATATTCGATCAAGCTTCCTGTAAAGGAAAAAAGCTTCCTACTTGTTACTCTAAGTATAGACAGGGCCAGAATAAGGGTGGTCGACCAGCTCAGTGGAGTGCAGGGCCTATTGAAAATCACATATGTTCGAGGTGCAATAAATTACCAAAAAAGCAAAATCAGAGCTTTCTTCAGCAGAAGCAACCACATTGAAGTCTCCACAGACCATCCAGAAAGCATCCCCAATCATTGTACTGACTCCTTCTAATGAGCTCCAAAAACCCTTTCTAATGGCACCATCGTTACTGCCATAGATCCCAGAGATGATAATTGTCTTCTGTAGAGCATTTTAGTGTTCTCTAATTATAAGCGCAAGTGCACACTCCTGTCAAGTAATAGTATAAAAGATATCGTCTCCCATAGGGATTGGACAGCTTGACTCGAATCGTAACTTCTGCACAAAGGAAAATTAAATGCACAAATAAGTTGAATTGTTTAAGAGGAAAATAAAATAAAACAAAACACAAGTAAACAAAAAGGGAAGAGTTTAGATTGATGGAATGGACCGGGTTATGCTGCTGCTTAGTGTGAAACTGTGTTGAATAGGATAAGTTGTTTTACGCTGCCAGACTTCACTGCCTCGGCGGGAGATGGCAGGTAGGCTGCTGTGACGCTCTCGCTGCCCCGACAATGGAATGGAAGTGTGTTTTTGCGGTGAACTAGGCATAACTACAAGGTTCGGCAGAACGCTTCAAAAGTGATCCTGTTTATGTCTAAGTCAGAATGTTGTTGATGCCCACTGCAGATAATACCAGTCGCGGCGTGAATCATGCAAAGACAACAATGTTTGGTTCGTTCTTTTTTAGCCACCTTAAACCTTAACCTATTTCTAAGTTGGATTGATCAACACTTGATTAAGGTGAAGACTGTACTTACTCCTTTCGTGAGTTCGACTCTCTCTATACCGAACAAATGGATAGTAATCAACTAATATTTCGCCTCAATTGAAAACTATGAAGAACATGGAATAAGCAAACCTTGAAGTTTAATTGCAAAAACAAACTTAAAATCCTAAACAACTGTTCTCACGCTAATTACAACATAACCCAAACTCAAAGAGAATTTTAGAACATAATGGCGGCAAGAAAACCTAAACTATGCCTAAGGGAAAACCGAAGTTATTTTGAAGTAAAAGTACAATGGGTATATATAGGCATTAGCTAAGTCTAGTCCTTCTTGGAGTAGAAGTCTTCAAAGCAGCTTTTACATTAAATGCAACCTTAAATTTTGACTTCTTTGAGTTTAATATGGATTTCTTCACGTTGCTTTGCTCCGCAAGTAATCTCGAATTCTTCATTCGGCGGCTCTACCTACTGCTACAGTCATCGAAAAATTGAGTGGACATCATCATTAAGATCAGGATTTTCTGCTCTACAGATCGCACTCTAGTTCTCCAATTCCTCAGTTTGCTGTCTTGGGCGGCAGGTATGGCAGCGACACCTACTCGGCAGCTGCTATCTCTGTCTGGATCTACATCAGTATAGCTCCTTGGTTTGCTGCTTCAACATCATGTCCTCAACTCCTCCCTCCTTCTACCAGCCTCTAGTACCTGAAACTAAAACTAAGCTAAAACAATACATTTTCTTTACCAAATAAAAGATAATAAATAAAAAGCATGGCCAAGTAAATAATACTGTAAAATGCAATGCATGATCCTAATTATGCCTAAAATATACTTAAAAACATTAATATTATGAGATGGAATGTGCATGAAATATAGAACTTATGGACACTTTAAACACCCCCAAACTCGAACTATTGATGGTTTTTCCATTCTGGGCTCATTCAATTGTTTACCACTTCTGGTTGATATGGCTTTGCACTGCTCATATGTGGGTTTAGCTGATGCCTATGTACTGCTAGATGCTGCACCCATTGTCCTGCTGCTGAAGATCGCAATGAACTGCCCAAATTGGGTCTCCAGGTTCTTTATTGCAGCCTTATGGTTGTTCATCCTCATCTCTGTCATGTCCATGAATGACTCAGTTTTATCAATAAACTTGTTATTACGGACAATAAATTCACTAGTATTAGATATAAAGGTTTGTAAAGTTGCTTCTAGTGAATTGTTCTGTGGTTGCTGAGCTAACTGTCTAGACAAGTTATGCTGGTAACCTCCTTGTTGCTGTTGTGGATTTGCATCAGTTTTAGGATTGCTCAAGGAGAAATTTGGATGATTCTTCCAACCAGAGTTATACGTATTCATGTTGGGCATGTTGTTCCTCTCGTATCCTCCTATGAAATTGACAGATGCGGTACATTCGGAGGAGTCGTGGTTGCCCCCACACTCATCGTAGAATGGCTCCACAGCCTTTGTCTCAAAGACTTTCCCAATGGGCTTTACCATGTTCATAACCAGCTCTGTCAGCTTGTCGAGGCGGGCATTGATAGATTATGAGGCTTCCACTTCGTTCACAACTACTGGCCACCTAATGCCGCCTCGGCGGGCTGTTGGGTACCTATAGTCATTTTTTGCGGCTTGGTTCATGATCCGCAGTGCCTCCTCTAGTGATCTGTCAAGGATGATTCCGTTGGCTGAGGCATCAATCATCATTCGAGTTGGGTAGTTTACCCCGTTGTAAAACATTGACACCTGTGTCCAAGCTAGAAAACCATGACGCGAGCAGTAATTAAGCATCTGTTGATACTGCTCTCATGCTTCATATATTGGCTCATCATCCCCTTGTCGGAAAGTTGTGATCTCATTTCTCAATCTGTCTATGACATTAGATGGGCTGAAACGATCCAAAAAATCCTTGCACAGCTCTGTCCATGTGTTGAATGATCTTGATGGTTGGTTGTTCAACCATTGTTTTGCCATATCCCTTAGTGAATAGGGGAATAACCTCAGCCTTAGCACATCTTGATGGACTCCGTGTATTTTGAAGGCTCTACATATGTCCAGGAATCCTCTTAAGTGCTGCTGAGCATCTTCTGTGGTAGTCCCTCCAAATTTCCCCAACGTGTTGATCATGTTAAACATCACGGGCTTCAGCTCAAAGTGATCCGCCTCAATTTTAGGTACTGTCACTGTAGAATCGAACCCTCTGAAGTCATGCTCCAAATAATCACTGGTGGTTCGAACGTACTGTGGCTGCCTGGGCGAAATAGGGGGTGATTGCCTTGGTGGAACTTGTTGTTGTTCTTTGAACGGCGGTACTTGTTGCCTATCCCTGCCATTCTGAGCATTGTTGGCAGGGTTGTTGTTTATTACTTCCATGATTTCCTATGCTTTTTTCTCTTCCTTAGCTTTCCCTAGGGCTGTTCTGATCTCCTTTTTGAGTTCTCTTGCTCTTCGTTCGATATCGTCATAGTAAACGATTTTGCCTTTTGGGTTTGCCCTGGTCATGCACTAGCAAAGGAAACTGTAAATTTTTTTTGAATAAAGATTAAAAACTAAAAATTAAAAGCAAATAAATAAAGGTGCAAAAATTAAAAACGAATTTCGTTGTTACCAATCCCCAGCAACGGTGCTAAAAACTTGTAGAGTGTTTTAGTGTTCTCTAATTATAAGCGCAAGTGCACACTCCTGTCAAGTAATAGTATAAAAGATATCGTCTCCTACAAGGATTGGACAGCTAGACTCGAATCGTAACTCCTGCACAAATGAAAATTAAATGCACAAATAAGTTGAATTGTTTAAGAGGAAAATAAAATAAAACACAAGTAAATAAAAGGGAATAGTTCAGATTGATGGAATGGGCCGAGTTATGATGCTGTTTAGTGTGAAACTGCGTTGAATAGGATAAGTTACTTTGCGCTGCCAGACTTCGTTGCCTCGGTGGGGGATGGCAGGTAGGCTGCTCTGACGCACTCGTTGCCTCGGTAGTGGAATGGAAGTGTGTCTCGGCGGCGAACTCGGTAGAACACTTCTAAAGTGATCTTGTTTATGTCTAAGTCAGAATGTTGTTGATGCCCACTGCAGATAATACCAGTCACGGCGTGAATCATGTAAAGAAAGCAATGTTTGGTTTGTTCTTTTTTTAGCCACCTTAAACCCTAACCTATGTCTAGGCTAGATTGATCAACACTTGATTAAGGTGAAGACCGTACTTACTCCTTTCGTGAGTTCGACTCTCTCAATACCGAACAAATGGATAGTAATCAACTAATCTTTCGCCTTAATTGAAAACTATGAAGAACATAGAATAAGCAAACCTTGAAGCTTTATTGCAAAAACAAACTTAAAATCCTAAACAACAGTTCTCACGCTAATTACAACATAACCGAAACCCAAAGAGAATTTTAGAACATAATGGCGGCAAGAAAACCTAAACTATGCCTAAGGGAAAACCGAAGTTATTTTGATGTAAAAGTGCAATGGGTATATATAGGCATTAGCTAGGTCTAGCTCTTCTTGGAGTATAAGTCTTCAAAGTAGCTTTTACATTAAATGCAACCTTAAATTCTGACTTTTTTGAGTTGAATGTGGACTTCTTCACGTTGCCTTGCTCCACAAGTAATCTCAAATTCCTCCTACGGCGGCTTTGCCTGCTGCTACAGTCATCGAAAATTTGAGTGGACAACATCGTTAAGATTAGGATTTTTTGCTCTACAGATCGAACTCCAGTTCTCCAATTCCCCAGTTTGTTGTCTTGGGTGGCAGGTATGGCGACGGTAGCTACTCGGCAGCTGTTGTCTCTGTCTGGAATTGCATAAGTACAGCTCGTTGGTTTGCTGCCTCAGCATCATGTCTACAGCTCTTCTCTCCTTCTACCAGTCTCTAGTACCTAAAACTAAAACTAAGCTAAAACAATACATTTTCTTTACCAAATAAAAGATAATAAATAAAAAGCATGGACAAGTAAAGAATGCTGTAAAATGCAATGCATAATCCTAATTATGCCTAAAATGTACTTAAAAACAACAATATTATGAGATAGAATGTGTATGAAATATAGAACTTATGCACACTTTACACATTCCCATTAATAGTTCCTTGTATGGAAATAACATGTGCAGAGATATCCATGACTGAAAAGGATACATGCTTCTTCCATAAGAACCAGATTCTGCCATTCTTGATATGAGTATAGTTAAAAAGGTAGTGTCAAGCATCCTTATAATTCCTGATCACATCTACAGAAGTACAATGCTTAATTCTAGTTTCAACAAGACGAAGCACATCAACATTGAGTTTAGCTAATCTACTCACAACCCTTTTTTGTTTACCCAGGTTATTAAACCCTCTTATGTTCCAAAAGCAGACTATCATTGAGGAGTAGGGAGAGAAGATGACAAACTAGTGGCTGAAATATCATAACTACCCAGGGAAGTGGCTGCTTTCACAAGCTGCTCTTTATTTTTCAACTTAATGTCCTAAAAAATACCCACCGCACCCTGAACATTAGACGTTGAATCATTCAACTTACTGATTACATTTGAAAATCCAAGTAACTTATTGTTGTCTTTGGAGTCCTTCCTCTACCCTTATTATTCTGAAAAGAAGCTTGGATGGTGGGAAACTCCGCATCATTTTATTCATCAACAGGGTCGCAAGATGGCTCTACACGGACATGACCAATGTTCGATGATGATTTCACATTTTCTGGACTATCAGTTGCACTAACAACATCATCTTGTGAAGCATGCAAATTACTGTCCACCTCAACAACATTAATAGGTTTAACAACTTGTTCTAAAGTATCAGAGTCTCTAGCCTTAGTAATAACATCGGTGATAGAGGGCTCACCAGTTTCTGCAGCCTTCGTTTTGACTTTCTAGATTTGCACAGGCTTGGGGTCATAAGACGGAGCTCCATGCGCACATGTTTTAAAAGTGTGCCCATAAATCTAGCAGTACAAACAACTGGAGGGACCCAAGGGACAATTACTTTAACTATGATAAACGTCCCATCCCGGATACGCACATCAACGTGCTTAGAGATCTAGGAGGCAGCTGGGATTTCAACGCAAACCTTTGTATACTCTAGCCTATCTTGAGATGTATTTACCGAATCCATATATAAAGGGACGCCAATGGCACTTGCAATGTAGTTGGGGCCAATCTTGGAGTATAATTTGAGTGGGACATTGTAAAGTTGGACCCATATGGGCATTTTCAATCACCCAATCACGCAATGTAGCATTAGGAAACGAGAAAACATACAAATTGGACCCTGCCAAACTAACCTTAACTTTCATCGTTTCCCCTCGCATCATATCGATAATCTTCTGCATTTCTGCAAAGTTAGGCGTCGCACCGATGAATTGACCCACCAACGCGTTCTTCCAATTAGCAGAGCCGATTTCGAAGACATGATGAGGAGGATCAACCAGAGAAGCATCTTCATTGGCTGTCGGCGCAGAGAATTTTAAGGTATGCTCCTCTCCACCAGAGAACAGTGCTATCCAATCAATCTTCGATCCAGATTTCATAACCAAGGACGAGCGATTAGAAAAACCTAGGAAACACCGCTGAACAAAGGCAAAAACTCCGACCGAGATAGGCCCGCTATCGTGCGCTGACTTTCGCGCAGAGAGAAAGGTAAATGGAAAAAAAATACTTCCGTGTGTTTGGTAAAATTCACATTTAACAATCTTACAATTATCAGAGTACTCTATGGATAAGATTTATTCATATTGAATCCCTCTAAGATTCTCTCAGCGTGTGTCCATTCATAAAAAAATATATTTAAGTGTTCGATTTACATGTTGATACAAAACTTGATTTCAAGATTTTTTTTCAAATACTTTCTTTGAATAATCAAAGTGTTTTTAAAGATCTTCAAGAGTTATAATAATATTCAAATTATCAATATATATATATATATATATATATATATATATATATATAAGATTTTAGAAAATTTTCATATGCTTCTAACATTTTAAATTCTTCAAGAATAAATTTCACTGTACATAGATCCACAAAATCATTAGACACATAATTTTTTTCACAATTGCTATACTAAAAAATTAATTGCACCCATAACATTGTAATTTCAAAAATTTTCATAATTAAAGCCGTGTTTTAAATCTCGCAATAACTCATTTAGTTCATATTTTGTTCACGCAAAGTAACTATCATTACATGCATCACACCTTAGCAGTTTGAACTACTGGTCTAACTTCACATTTTTGTTCACGTGTATCCTTTAGTTCTTTGCATTACACCTTAAGTGTTATACAATTCCTTCTCTTAAGACGATAAACTTCGTTCATATGGATCTTTTGTTGTATTTGTAATTAGGTGACTAATTATTTGTGACGTAAATTTATTAAATATTTTAAATTAATATTTGGATAGTGTTATACATATTTAAATAGTGTTTTACTATTTAATATACTTTTTTAATGTTGTATTTATGATGTTTCTAAGGTTATATGTGTAACCCCCTCGATCCGGCCTAGCTGCCAGACCGCATCGAATGGGTTACACGGGGAAAACCGAAACGAAACCCGTTAAGGCTCCACTCCGATTAGCAACCCTAGAAAATTTCTTTTAAAGTTATCTTGTCTAGATGCATTAAATGTATCATATGTGAGAGGACACGCAACGGAAAACACACATGGATACAAAACACGCGAAACAAACAATTAAGACTCCATTTTTAGCTTTTACAACAGGCTGTATCGGTACGCTAGAGAATTGTATCGATACGCCTGGACTTTGTCGACATCCCAAAGTCAACCTAAGAAGACCGTATCGATATGCTAGAAGACTGTATCGATACGCTCTCAACGGTCAACTTTCCCATGGTCAAACTACGAAGACCGTACCGATACCTTTAGGACCCGTATCGATACACCAAAATCTCATCAATTTCTTAGATTTCCAGAGAGCATTTTGCGTATCGCTACGCCCCCGCGTACCGGTACGCCTTACCCAAAACAAGCCCCAAAGCAAGGGACCGTATCGATACAGCCCTTGAGCGTATCGATACGCCCTGCACTGCAAGACTCATTTTAGCTGCTAAAAACACAAGGACTCGACACTAGAGGCATATAACGATCATTCAAGCAACATACAATCATGCATATAACACAAGGCATCCATAGATAAACATATAAAGTATTATAAACACCGAATGATGCAACATTCAACATGATAGGATTTTAAAGGGAGACATGTATACATAACATTCACCAACATAGCAAAAAGTTAAACAAAAGCATACTTCAACATGGCATAAGGCATTACAAGCCCAAAACATCTAAACAAACTTGTCTAAACAAAAAGGACATGGCAACAACATCTCAAACATAAAGGTCCTATCTCATTGCTTAATACTAATTATCGAAGTCTAAACAATACTTGAGCAAACCAAACTCCCTTGGAGTCTCCCTTGTTCCCCGGGCTGCTCCGTAGGTCTAAGGGCATGCATTGTTGGAAAAGAGAGCGTAAGCGTTTAAGCTTAGTGAGCGGTGCTCAAACGGTAGCTACAACAATGCAGTGTTAAAACATAGTTTGTTTGAAAGCCAAAACCGTTTTCAAATCATTTCCACATGTTTGAACACATAACCACATGCATTTTACCTTTACGTGCATTTACCGAATGCAACCACAAGCCATAGGCTTACCACATGCTCATTCTCATAACGCAAGCAAAGTAAACAACAATGCATAAGCGTAATAGATAGAATCAACAACATGCTTAACATGAGAATTAAAGCATCATGGGTATATTGACATTCAACGTTTTTACTCGTATATACGGATAGTTTCTCAAACCCACTAGAAACTTCCGGTGGAATCTCAATTCATCGTACTCCTCCTTAGTGGAATCTAACATCACTAAGGTCACGCGCGAATTTTACCTCGAGTGCACTCTAATCCTATTGATCGATCAATTATATCTAGTAACAACTAAACATGTGTCAATATACTCATTCACACCCACAAGCATTATTGATACTTGAACCACTTACCATGTCCAAACTTCCATGCAAGGCATGTACTCACAATGCAAGTATAAACACAAGTCTCACATCTCAACATGCATGACAATGCAATTCAACACATCACGACATAACATGTTCAACTTGCATTCAAGAATCGTAAAACACAATTTAATTGCATAAAACCTTTAAAATTTACTCTTGAGCTTGGATTGGCCTTTCAAGCTCAATCCAAACTCCCAAAACATTCCTTTAACCACATTAAGGCTTTTAAAATCGATCAACTCACTAGCCAACACACAAACGATGTCTGAGATGCCGAATCAAGCCTCCGAACTACCCAGATTTCTGTCTACAAAGACCGAATCTAATTCTTCTATTTTGAGCAACCCAAAACCGAACATTAGAACACAAATACACTCACAAACACAACAAAGACCCGGAACTCAACAACCTTGCATCTACGCACATCGATTCAAGCCCAAATTTCACCCCGAAACATAATCAATTCAAACCCAAACTAATAGCAGCCATATCCAAGGAGTTTACCATAAAAAATCTACCTTTTAACATCCCTAAACATCAATCCAAAGCTACTAAACCTCCAGCTGCCATTTAAACTCAAAACCCATCCAAAAACTCAAGATTTCCAACTCCTAAAATCACCCACAATACCCATTTGGGTTTCCATTAAAAACCCATCCTTTTCATGTTATTTTAGTGATAAAACAAAGTTAGAGACACCCTCAAACTCAATCATAACCAACTCAAACGAAAACCCATAAATTTTCTTTCATTTCAAACCAAACTTTAAAAATAAAAATATGTTTAATCCATGAGTTTTGTAAAAATCTTAGCATTTAAGACTTAGGGAAGATAAAACTAAGTTGAGGAACCATTTACCTTGAAGAAATCACTTGGTTTGGAGGCTTGAAATCAATAGAATAGTAAATAGGGTTTGGGGAGGTTTTAGAACGTGAAATGAAAAATTGAAGAAGACAAAGGCTTTCAAAATCCCCTTTTTTTATTCCTTTTATTAAAAGTTCTCCTTTTTGCCCTTTAGTCTTTTAAAACTCTTTTTGGTGTGTTAAAAATAGTTTTTCTCCAATTTACTTTTAACCCGACTTGGTTTAACTAATCTGATATCTCCCGGCCCTAAACTCGGGGTGTTACAATATGATGGGATTTCATGTTGGTTGAGAGTGAATGAGATAGGAGTTAATGTTATTAATTTTATTCTTTAATTTATAAAATGTTTTTCATCTTAAAAAATATATTTGTAGGTTAATTTATTTTTATCGTTTTATTATTTGAAAAATTGTGATAAGTAATGAAAATAAAATCTAAACATATTAATTTTGTATCATTTGAAAATTCAAAAAATATTAAAAAACGAACCCAATAAATGGTCCTAGTGAAAAGCGAGTGGTGATCATCTTAGGATATTCGGGTTCAATCACTTTGTCTACAAGGTGTTTGTGCAATGCCAAAGGTTAAAAATATGTATGAACATATACTACCTTATAATCACCTTTATATTATTCAAAAAGATATTAAAAATTATTTAATATTGACTTGAAGAGTGATTTTGCCCATATAGTAATATCAAATAAGCAATGTTGCCCCTCCTTTTTAACTGAATCAATTTAGCCCCATGTAATCTTCCAAATCAGTAATGTTTCAACTCCTTTTTAATTTCATCAATTTAGCCATCAAACTCTTGAATTACGTCAATCTCTTACTTTGACTGTTGTTGACTAACAAAACCATTATCATCAATTTTCCTTTGCCGTGTCAGGCACTCCATCGTTAAATAATTAATAGTGTCTGAGTTAGCATGTCCATATGTCATCTTCTTTAATAAATTAATGCTTCCAATAAAATGGTGACATGTCAATTTTGATGACGTGACATAGTTAACGTAGATTTTATTTAAATTGTAATTTTAAAATAAATAAATAATTCTAAAACTCTAAATTCTTATAGTTATGTCATCAAAATTGATCTGTCATCATTGTCATGCCAAGACAATTGACAATAACGACTGATGTGGAAGCAAAAAAATGGCTACATGCACAAATTTTAACGGCTATGTCAACCAACAACAATCAAATGATGAGATTGATGCAATTTTGAGTTCGAGAGCTAAACTGATAATATTAAAAAGAAGAGACAACATGTTAAAAAAAATATATCATAAGGACAAGTTGGTATATTTTACTCTTATATTCTCCCAACCAAACATTGTAATCTTGCATTCTTACCCAATAAATCAAACAAAGTAATGTTACATTCTAAGTATCTTATTTCCAGATATACTCTTACATTCTGTGATCCAAACACACCCTTAAAATATCTAAATATGAATCCAGTTACCTTTTAAGATACTTTAATAATATCATATTTTTTGTGAAAACATTATAAGAAATAAATGTTTTAAATTATTTTTTGTTAAGATATTAAAGAGATAAGGTAAATTACCTCAAGGTCATTAAATTATTGGCTTGGTTCTATTTTGACCATTTAATTAAAAATGTGACAATTAGGTCACCCAAATTTCAAATTGGTTTCAATCAAGACATGTATCGTTAACTTTAACGAAATTGTTGACTTGATAGTTAAGCAAATTTGGATAATAACATAATTGATCCTTATTATTTACATATTCTACCAATTTGGTCCTAAATGATATAATATGTAAATAATAGGGACCAAATGTGTTATTATCCTAATTATGATCAAATTAATAGAATGTGAAAATAATGAGGACCAAATGTGTTATTATTCTAATTATGATCAAATTGATAGGCCGTGTAAATATTGAGGACCAAATGTATTAATATAAAAATTTGTTTAATTATCATGTCAACAACTCCGTTAATAGTTAACCGTCGGTGGCTTGAATGGAATCAAAATGAAAGTTTAGTATCCTAACTGGCGCAATTTTTAGTTCAATGGTCAAAATAGAACAAAACCAATAACTTAGATAGATTACGTAGTTTACCCTAATTGATAAAATAAAATATTATTAAAAATATATAAAATAAATTCTGCAATATTTTTTCCGGGTCATAGCCCACGGCTTCTAAGCTTGAATAACTAAACCAATCTTAGTAGAAATATCATGGTAATTAAAGAATCTTTAAAAAAATCTTGGATTTTTACAAATTTCGAAGATATTTTATGATATTTTGAGTAATTTTTAGAATTATAATTAAAAAATTGTTAAATAACCAAATTTGTATTCTAACTATAGTTGAAAAGTCAAATTAAATATTAACCCTTGTGATTAACATCTCACACCAGAGCCGTCCCTGGGCATGGGCAGTAGGGGCGCCCGCCAGGGCCCCTACCCTGTCCACTGTCCAGGGCTTATTTTTTCGAATATTTATAGTTAAGGTTTAATATTTTTTAATATTTAATATTTAAAATTTATTTTTTTAATAATTGTTATTATAGTTCTATTCTTAAATTTTATTTTTTTCAATATTTTTTTATTAGGGGTATAATTTTTTTTCAATACTTGTTATTATAGGCTCATTTTTTTGAATACTTGTAATTAGGGGCCCATTTTTTATTATTTATTGTTATTTCAATACTTGTTATTAGGGTAAAAAATTTTAATACTTGTTATTATGAGGCCAATTTTTCAATACTTGTTACTAGAGGCCTATCTTTTCTAATATTTGTTATTAGGGTCCTACTCTTAAATTTTATTTTTCCGATACTTGTTATTACGGGTCCAATTTTTTTCCAATACTTGTTATTTATGGTCTATTTTCCCTAATATTTTTTATTACATGCATACTCTTAAATTTTAATTTTTCAATACTTGTTATTAGATTTCCATTTTCCCCTATATTTGTTATTACAAGAATACTCTTAAAATTCATTTTTTTTTTCAAAATTTGTTAATAGGGACCCATTTTTTTATATATCACTTGTTACTAAGGGTCTAATTTCAAATTTTATTTTTTTCTCAATACTCGTTATTAGGGAAAGGGTGAGCAAAACTCCACTCGACTCGAAAAAATTGATTTTTTTTTCGACTCGGCTCCTCTTGACTCGAAAAAAATTTCAAATAAAGTTTGAGTTGTAAATTAAAAAATCTAATAACTCAAAATTTTAGTATTTAGTAGATAAATTTTTAAGTTCTAGTCGTAAGGACTCGTAAACTTGCATAACTTAAAATTTTTTACTCAATTTAACTCGATCGAACGCTCACCCTTAATTAGGGGCTTATTTTTTAAGTTCGCCCATGAGCCACTAAAATCTCAGAAACGGCTCTGTCTCACACCATCATTTTAATGAACATTAACGATACAATGATATTTTGTTAATTTCGATAACTTTAATTGATGAAAATAAGTCACCAAATTTTAGGGATGATAAGTGCAGTTTCCACAACAAATATCATTTTTTTCGATAAATATTTAGCAATCCATAAATAAACATGTTTAATTAATTCAATTTACATACTCTACAGCCAACGAATTAAACAAGCTAAATTAAATTAATATTTATGTATACAAGGGAATCCTCCTTAATAGTGGCATGATGCTTACCCTTGATTATGAAATGAAATAGGTATTTTTAAAGTAAATCCTTTGCTTACGCAAATCGTGATTGGGGTATTTGGGGCAACTTAATGACCCAAACAATTTAATATTATCTTTGCGGTTGGTGTGTGATCATATTTAGGCTGTATTATTAAGAAAGTTGATAGATTTTTAATCTTTTCTTTGTGCCATGTGGCGTCACACAACCATGGCGCATCTATATTATATTCCGTTTTTGTGAATGCATAATTACATACATACCATTTTTTAACATGACATACATACCAATTTTTTTAATATTTATATTTGTCTTACAATTCATATTTAGTACAATACTGCCTCCAATAATGTTGTCTCTAAGATTTGAACTCGTGTCCTTTCCTTTAAAGTGCAATGTACCTTACCAATACATCCAACACTTGTTGGTGACATACATACCAATTTTAAAATGAAGGAAACCAATATATATAGGTAAACTACATAAATGATCACCATACTATTAGAAAAGTCGTGATTTGACCACCTTAATTTTTTTGAAGCAATTAAACCATCAAACTATTTAAATGGTATCAATGCGACCCCACCAGCCGTTAGAGCTTAACGGTAGGATGACGTGGCAGTAAAAAAAAGGTGTATAATTACACATTTGGTCCTTATTATTTACACATTCTCTTAATTTAGTCCTAATTTTAAATTAATAAAATTAATTAATTATTTAATTAGATAGTGACACGTGTCAACACCTTATTGGAGGACTTTAATTATTTATATTTGATTTAATAAATTTATTTCTCTCCTCCAATCAGGTGGTGACACGTGTCACCGCCTATTTAGAGGAGAAAAAGCAAATTCAAACTATGCTTAACAGGGAGAAATTATATCATGTGTGATTCCCACCACGTCATTCATGGGACCAACCAATAGAAACCACCCACTTCATCATTATTTTCCATGTCATAGATGACGTGGTGGGAATCACCCATGATAAATTTTTTTGCTTAACAGGGGAATTGAACCCAGGCAACATAGAGTAACTAGCAGTAGCATAACCACTGCACCAAACCCAACCTTGTGCTTAAATTTACTCAATTAGATATATATGTCTTATTATCTACATTTATTCTTTTAATTCAACATATATAATCATGGAACTAATTTTACATATATAATACTAAATGCTAAACCCCAAAACTAAATGTTAAACCATAAACCCAATAAACTAAATACTAAACTCTAAACTTCAAACCCTAAACTCTAAACTCTAATTTCACAATCATCGAATTTATTTCACATAATAACCCTAAACCTTAAATACTAAATGCTAAACCCTAAACCCAAGCACTAAATACTAAAACCATAAACATTTATGGTTAATATATAGGGTTTGGAGTTTAGCATTTAGGGTTTGGAGTTTAAGTTTAGCATTTAGGGTTATTTATATAAAATTAATTTGATGATTATATATGTGAAATTAGTGTATAGGGTTTTGGGTTTAGGGATATATAAGTGAAATTAATTCAATAATTATATATGTTGAATTAAAAGAATAAATGTAAAAAAAAAATAAGACATATATATCTAATGGAGTAAATTTAAACACAAGGTTGGGTTTGGTGCAGTGGTTATGCTGCTACCAATCACCCATTGTTGCTTGGGTTTGATTCCCTTGTCAAGTATATTGCTTGAACTCGTTTTTTCTCCTTTAAACAGATGGTGACACGTGTCACCACCTGATTGGAGGGGGAAATAAATTTATTAAATTAAATATAAATAATTAAAGTCCTCCAATAAGGTGTTGACACGTATCACTATCTAATTTAATAATTATTTTATTTTATTAATATAAATTAGGATTGAATTGATAGAATGTGTAAATAACAAGGAGCAAAATGTGTAATTACACCAATTTGATTTAACAGTCACGTCAATTTTTTTGTTATTTTTAACAGCTGGTGGTCACATTGATACCATTTAAATAGTTTGATGGTTAAATTGCTTCGGAAAAAAATAAGGTGGTCAAATCACGATTTTTCCAATAGTATAATGGTCATTTATGTAGTTTACTCATATATATATATATATATATATATATATATATATTCTTGTTCAGTATCATATCATTTTAAATTTAGTCTATATTTAATTTTTTGTGGGATGAAGTCATTGTACTATATTTTTTATTTAAATATTTTGATCTTTCCATCATTATTGTTTAATTTTATTGTTAATTGTCGACTTGACGGTTAAAAGGAGAATAATATTTTTAGTTCTCTACATGTACACTTTTATCAACCCGGACCTTAAAAAAGGGCAATTTTGGGGCAAAAACCCCTTTTAAATAATTATTAGGGAAAATGGCTCCCAAAAAAATATTATTTGGCAAAATGACCATCAAACTTGCCACATCGGTAAACCTCGCGTTATGTAGGAAGCGAGGTCTGATATCGCGTTCTGCATAACGCGAGTTCAGTTTATGTGGCCTTGTTGTTTGTGTTAACGGTTTTACAGGACCTCGCGTTCTGCAGAGCGCGAGGTCCACGAGAATTTGAAAGAGCGGCTGAATATATCGCACAGACCTCGCGTTCTGCAGGACGCAAGTTCTGTGCAACTCTGGGCTGAAGAACTAGGGAAAACAAGTGTAGGTAGGCCTGTTCGAGCCCAATTTCGGGCGTGTCAATCGTATATTTTTAGCGAACATCGAGTTTGGGGTCGTAGTACTGGAAATTCTCTATCGTATGACACCAACATGGTCAATTTCCGTCCATTCTACACTTACTTAAAGTCGCTTCGAAAATGCTATCATAACATATTTTTTTGAATGATTGAAAATATAAGATGACCTACTGTATAAATCGAAGTAGACTGACTTTATTGATTCGATTGTCATGGGCGAACTCGCATATACAAATTACATATAATTAATTAAGACGAGGGGCTGAGCGATTAAGACACTTAGGAGCTGTGTGTCCAGGATTTTTACATACACTACAATGCTTCCTTTGTCCGGTTTTTTCTCGATGTTCGACCATATCCTCGGCACAGTGTATTCTTGTAGACCGTGGACGTCATTTGGCTCTTAGTAGTGCTGGATCTGGGTGTATGGTCGGTTCAGTGTCTACAGCATTCGGATCAACCTCATTTCCGATTAGAGGAAACTCTTTTTCGTAAACCTTAAACACCATTTCGAGTAAGTATACCGGATCAACCAGATGCATGTATTGTATCCGTTGGTTAGTGCAAGCAGCAATGGCGTGTGCGCACGGGTATTTAAATGTTTGGAAAATTCTGAACTCGCAGGTTCTTTCCCTCAGATTTACCACGTACGCGTTGTTCTGAATGCCTTCCAACCACCTGGAAAATTCTGCAACACGAAACTTGTGTCCTTCTCGCGAGAAGAGAGTTGCAGTCATCTGTCTTGATTGGCCTAATTGAGTATGCAGTTTTGTGCAGAAATCCGGATGGACTTTGTGTCCACCTGCCATGTACTCAGTTGCTTGCCTTCCCAAGGTTGCAAAAAGGGTAGCCAAACGATAATAGGTCGCTTTGACAATGGAAGTGATAGGCAACTGCCGCACTCCCTTCAGTGATGAGTTCACTGCCTCAGCCAAGTTCGTTGTCATGTGACCATAACGTTTACCCTCGTCATACGATCGAAGCCATTTTTCCCTTGGGAGTTTTTCAAGGTATTTTGCGACATGTTTGTTTCTCGCTCTCAGATCCTCGAGCAGGTCATCCACCTCTTGTTTGTAGTGCGAGTTGCCTATGGGATGACAGTTGAATAGTTATGGGCGAAAAACACATGCAAAAAGGCCGTAAATGAAAGTGAGTAACAAGTAATATAGTAAATGAAAATGATATAAAAGACGTACCCCATATCGAGCACCATTTGACGTTCATCACGGTTCTTGAATTGCTGCAGGTAGTTTGCGGCTATGTGCCGCAAGCAAAAACGGTGGTGAATGTATGGAGGCTTCCAATAGTCACCCAAACGATCTATCGCCCACAACAGCGCTGTGCCTCTGTCAGAAATAACACATACCCCTCCATCCCTTGATCGTATTACAGGATCAAGGACATATTTTCGTAGGTTCTGAAGGAAGAACTTCCAAGACTCCAAATCCTCCTTCTGGACGATTGCGAATGCAACAGGAACGCATTTTCGATTGTCGTCCTGTGCAATAGCTAGAAGTAGGGTCTGTGTATATCTTCCGTACAACCATGTGCCGTCGATTTGGACCATCGGTTTGCAGTGTTTGAATGCGTTGATGCACTACGGTGGAATTGACAAACACCTCAGACGACATGATCATTTTCGTATGCCAGAACCGTATCAAGTTTGACAATCATTCTGGGGATGTGTTTCTGCAGGAGATTAAGCCGCGGGCGCAACTCTTTGTACGATTCCTCCCATCGGCCATACATTTCCTCTTTGGCTCGCTTCCTTGCATACCATGCTTTGTAATATCCAGGACGATAGCCGGTGACAGCTTGAGCTGCAGCCTGACATGTGGGGACCGACACTGTGGGATTTGTTTTCACCAGTGTCGAAAAGATGTCGGCGAGGTACTTTGCATCAAGGTTCTTGTGATCCTGGCTGAGGCTAGCAACGATGCATGTATGGGGCCCCTCAAGTTTTGTTATTTTCCAACGGTCGCCTGCCCTCTTCAATTGTGATATACGAATTTTCCATTTACAGCCTTGATCCTTTTGGACGCAGTGAGCCTTGTAGTATTTGACTTGGGTTTTATCCACTGTCGTCTCAACATTATGACGAAGGTTGTACTGCTTAACTGTCGCCATCGTAATATCCTTTGTCAAGAACGTCATACCAATTCTCAGTTCACCATCAGAACGGTTGACTCTGCCGTCTATTGTGTCGTTATGCGAAAAATCAGGGACATCCATTGCATCCATATCAACCGTTGTGAAGTGGGATGGTGGCTGGAACATAGAAATTGATGTTGCGTCTCCAGGAAAGTTGGTGGCAGTCGGCTGTTCGTCGAAATCTGGTGGTGGAACAGTATCGTCTTCCGGTGGAACTGTCAAGTCTTCTGGTTCATCATAGAATGGCCCCAGCACGTCTCCGTCGGGCCCGGGTTCTCTAATCGGTTCTTCGTCAGAAGCATCCTCCGGGAGCTAGAATAGTAGAGCTTCGTCGATCACTACCCTTGGAGGCGAGGATAGGGGTCGACGATCGGGAGACCTCTCACGAGATCGCTCACGAACCGCATTTCCAAGACCAAAATCAAGATCACCATAAGAAGAATGTCTCCCCATAGATGGTTGAACGTACTCTGTGCTAGGGACATACGTTGAGTGTCATCCATATGAAGAATCATGGTCGTGCATAGCGTAAGAAGACGACGCTCCCTCACCTCCAAAAGAAGAATGTCTCCCCATAGATGGTTGACCGTAGTCCGTGCCAGGGACATACATTGAATGTCGGCCATATGATGGTTCATGGTCGTGTGCAACGTAAGTAGACGACGTTTACTCCCCCCTAAAACTATAAGGATTGTATGGATTGTACGATGCATTTGTTGGTGCATCAAATTCATCGTTTGAGGGTTGGTTCAGGTCGAACCTGATACTAGCTACGCACGACTGCCTTGGCACAGCAGATGACGATGCACCAAACTCGTTGTCTTGGCACAGTAGGTTAAAATCACGTCGTAAACTTGCGGTCGGGCTATCAACGTTGGCATTCGGATCGAAGTCGAAATTCGCCCGGCCCCAGCTTGGTATTTCGATAACTGGATTAGACTCCGAGAACGATGCATACAGCTCGAGGGCCCCCCCAATGAATAGTCGATGTGGGTTTCCATCATCATCTCCACATCAGCAGTTTCCGCAATTTGGCATACAGAGTACCTTAAAGGAGCTATAGATGTTGGCACCCGATACTTCACGTCGGACAAACGGTGGTTTTCGAAATGAGGGACATTTGTCTCTAGTTCTTTTACCAACTTCTTGAACGATAATCTCCTCGGAATCTTTAGCGTTACTGGATCTTCGCAGTGAAAAACAACGCTGAGTTCAGGATCGTCGAATATCTGCCCATCGTAGTAAACTAGAGTACTAACGCCTCGTCTCGCGATTTGAATATTTTGTCAAAGACTTGTGAGTTTTTAATACTTGAAAATTTTGAAGAATTGTTTTGGCAATTCAAACATATATTTACGTTTTATGGTTCTGCTTCATATAAGGAGACAGTTATGGGTTATTATTGCCACTTGAAATCCCGTAGAATCTGGGTGTGTAAGGGAAATAATGGTATCCGGGAGGCAGCTTTACGAACATCGCGTTCTACAGAACGCGATAAGCAGGACCTCACGTTCTACACAACGCGAGGTCTTTTGAATCTCGCGTTCTGTAGAACGCGAGGTCCCTTTAATTGCTTTGTCGCAGATATTCCGTCAGAAGTTATAATAATCGTACTGTGTACTCATTGTCTGTTTGTGTAATTGAGAACATGTTTGAATAATTGAGACAATTGTAGTCTGGTAATGTAATTGAATACTACAAGTGCTACATAACGCGAGGTCCCTTTATATATATTGAGACAGAGATTCCGTCAAAATTAATAAAACTCGTACTATGTACTCGTTTTCTGTTTGAATAACTGAGACAATTGTAGTCTAGTCATGTAATTGAATACTAGCAGTTCTACATAACACGAGGTCCCTTGAACATTAATAAAGGATGAAAAAAGATGTCATATAACATAATTGGACGATAATTTCAGAAGTTTATGGTTAATCCGAATCATCATAGTCAGTGGACACGTCTGAACTTAGGTTTAGTTCTTCGATCAGCTGTTGTTTTCTTTGTATACGCCTGTACATAAAAAGCTGCAGCTCGTCGGCAGCCGCATCAACATCCGGTGAAGACGGTGCGTGTTTATTGTTTGGAGCAGGTTGTCCGGGTGCAGACGTACTACCTTCGTCGGCGCTGACCTCATCAAACTTAACATTTAAATCGACGTATTTAGCTCTAACGAAATTGAGCCGGTCATACATGTTACGAACGTCTGTTTCGTTCGTAAGCTTCATAACGTAGTGCATTTCGTTTGCTGGCGGTGTTGGGATTCGACATTCCAAGGAAGAAATTTGTTTCTCGGTGCGTTTACTAACCTCGCTTGCTGTCAACTGTATTAAATCTTTCAGTGACATTTTGCTGGTGATTGTTGATTCAAAATAAGTATCGAGAAAATAAAATGTTGCTTGAAATTTTGCCAAAAGGGGAGCAAAGATTGGGTGTTTAGGGAGAAATTAGAATGAGTAAATGATGGTGGAATTCGTGGGTATTTATAGTAAAGGAAAAACACCACATAAGTAAATTTAACTCGAATGAAAACTTTAATTCGCATTTCATTTAACAAAACTTTCAACTTTCAACAAGTATTTTTTAATAAGTAATTTGAGACAACTGGATACAATATTTAAAAAAAGTCGAAACAGTATATGCAAAAAGTCCAGGTGGAGAAATATAATCCGCACCGGCTTTTTTCACTCTGGTCGATCTGAATTCGCCCTTGCTTCTTTAACCCTGGACTTCAGAAAGGAGTCACCAAGAGTCTCCTAGATGGTTAGGGGAAGCAGCGGATTTCACAAAATATTCCTCAAGAGGCTCTAGAAAAGTTTTACTGGAAACTCTCTAGGCACTTCTTGACGAACAACGACAGACGACCACACGCTCCCGAATATTACGATATGTCGGTAAGTATTCTTCAATTAACGGATCATGCGGGGGTCTCAACCCAACTGAACACAAAATCATGATTGAACTCCAATCATCATGAACAAAGAGAAAATACAAAAAAAATTACAACTTCAAAATCCCATCAAAATACGAAATCATGAAAAACTTTCACTGGTTACGAAAATCCATCCGCATGCAAATATATAGATCAAACTCGCGTTCTGAATAAAGGGAGATCCACAGAATCAAAGTGAACTCGCGTTCTGTATAACGCGAGTTTCTTGAGACCTCGCATTCTATAAAACGCGAGGTCCCTATTCTCAGAGTTAATAATAGCCCTACTGTATACACGTGTTATGTTTGAATAATTGAAAACATGTTTGAATATTTCAGACAATTGGAGATGTCCGTAAGTCATTTAACGCTAGCTCCAATTGTATACACGTGTTATGTTTGAATAATTGAAAACATGTTTGAATATTTCAAACAATTGGAGATGTTCGTAAGTCATTTAACGCTAGCTCCCATAGGGGGTGAAGCTAAACTCATCGTTGATCAGCGCGCTGATAGAACGGTGGAGGCCCGAGACGCACACGTTTTATCTTCCGATTGGCGAGGCAACAATCACGCTGGAGGATGTTGCCTACCATCTGGGGTTGTCTACAAACGACAACGTTATTACGGGTGTAGCGTTGGGCCATTGGCTAACTGTATTTGCTGAAGAAATGGGCGTGATGGCCCCTGAGGAAGTGTGGAACGGTGGAAAAATCGAATTATCATATTTGGAGGCTGAATTTGGAACCCCTCCTCCCAATGCGGATGAAGTTACACTTCAGGTATTTTTTCGATTTTTTCACTATTTTATATATTTTTAATATATTTTATTTATTTAAAAATTAGGATGTCTTTATTAAATATTTATGATGCTTTTATTAAATTTATGATGAAATTACAAATATTTATTTCAACATTAGGATGCTTTATGAAATATTTAGGATGCCTTTATTAAATATTTAGGATGCTTTTAATAAATTTAGGATGAAGTTACAAATATTTACTTGAAAATTAAGATGTCTTTATTAAATATTTAGGATGCCTTTATTAAATATTTAGGATGATGTTACAAATATTTATTTGCAAATTAGGATGCCTTTATTAATTTTTTGGATGCCTTTATTAAATTTAGGATGAAGTTACATTTTTTTTTAAATTAGGATGTCTTTATTAAATCTTTATTTTCACAGCGGTTTGCGCGTGCCCACATCTTGCGCATTATCGACGGGATATTAATGCCAGACAAATCCCACACAAAGGTGCACGTGATATGGCTTCGTCATCTTACAAATTTAAATGACTCTAGAGGAAAATCTTGGGGATCAGCTGTCTTGACGTTTCTTTACAGAGAGCTCTGCAGAAATGTTGACGCATCAAGATCATCGATAGAATGATGTTGTTTACTCCTACAGTCTTGGGTTTGGTTTCGGATGCCTATTTTAAAGGCCACAGCTTAGATAGCCCACCGCTATGTTATTTCCGCTTCTACGGAGGTACTATGTAATCTACTATATTTTTTCTATTTTTAAATTATTTTATTTAACGAATTTTTTTTCATTATTTATAGGTGGAGCGGAACACTGACCCACAACGGCCTGCTGAAGTCCCAAAAACATTTCAAGATTGCTTTCGATAACTTGAAGCACGACCAGGTAATTCGAAAATTAATTTGAGTTTTTTCATACTATTTTTCCAATAATATTTCATATAACCGTTACAAACGTTTTCATTTTTTTAGTTCGTGTGGAGGCCCTACGCTTCAGAGGATATTCAGCAGATTACTCCACCCGAGATTCTGCGTGACCAAGATCTCTGGATTTCCGTAGTGCTGCTGTTCAACTACGAAATTGTCGTGTGGCATGCTACGGATAGGGTTCTCCGACAGTTTGGGTTCGTGCAAAATATTCCACCCATGGTTCCACAAAATATGGACTGATTCCACCATCTTACGCGCCAGGGGAAGACGGAGGTTGACTGGTCCGAGTACCACGCTGCCTGGATAGCGGTTTGGGCTAATCGATTTGCCAAACGCCCACCCATTCTTCGACCCATTATCGAAGGGGCCGATTCAGTCGATTTCAATTACCTCCAGCGGTATGCGCGCAATGGGAAGCAACATATCCTTACTCAGGCCGAGCGCGAGGAAGGGCTTCCCCAGCCTCCCCAAAACCGCCCACGCGGCACCCGTTGAGCGACCCAGAGGCAGAGCCAGTCGAGGCAGCGCGGACCGAGACCACGACATGACACTGCAGGGGCCTCATCTTCTGGCGCAGTATTTCATACTTATAGCGGTCCATCGAGTTTCCAGCAGATGATGCCTCCACCCCAGTTCGGCTCCTCCGATGCCTATCGTCCCCATACGCCGACGACTGACCTTCAACTTATCGATTATCCACCGTTGTCATCTCAGTATGACTTTAGCATTGTGGATAATACGCCGGTGGGTAGCTTGTTTTACTCCCCGCCTGGGCCCAGCACAGATCCGCATATCGCACACGATGGTCACGATGATGGGGATCAGGGACCACCACACGATGCTCGGAGGTATCCAGATCGTGATCGTCGTCCACCCGACTGCGGAACGGGTGGACATAGGCATCATTAGTCTTTTTTTACTGATTTGTACTTATGTTTTTAATATTTATATTCCACACATTTGTTTTTTATAATGTCGTATTATAATTTTGTTTATCTATTATAATTAAACTTTAAAATGTTTATTTAATTTCAGTTTTGAATAAATTTTATGGGATTACTAAACCGAAAATCGACATTTGTTCAAATGCAACTTCATTCAAAAAAGGATGATAACATAGGGTTTTCGAAGCCATTTTAAACCATTGTAGAATGGACGGAAATTAACCATGTTGGTGTCATACGATAGAGAATTTCCAGTACTACGACCCCAAACTCGATGTTCGCTAAAAATATACGATTGACACGCCCGAAATTGGGCTCGAACAAGCCTACCCACACTTGTTTTCCCTAGTTCTTCAGCCCAGAGTTGCACAGAACTCGCGTCCTGCAGAACGCGAGGTCTGTGCGATATATTCAGCCGCCCTTTCAAATTCTCGTGGACCTCGCGTTCTGCATAACGCGAGGTTCTGTAAAACCGTTAACACAAACAAAAAGGCCACGTAGACTAAACTCGCGTTATGCAGAACGCGATATCAGACCTCACTTCCTACATAACGCGAGGTTCACCGACATGACAAGTTTGGGGGTCATTTTGCCAAATAATATTTTTTGGGAGCCATTTTCCCTAATAATTATTTAAAAGGGATTATTGACCCAAAATTGCCCTTAAAAAGCTATAAATTTGGATGACTAAATAATTGTGTTTTTTTAATTAATGACAATTTTATGTAATTTTTAAGATTAATGATCAAATGGATAAAAAAAGTTGTAAATGTGGAGCGCTAAAAAAATTATTTTGCTATTTTTAGAACTGTCAAATGAAGGGACCTAATTGTCAAATAAAAAAAATTAAAAAGTCAATGGTGTAAAGATAAAATATAAGAAGTAAAATTTAAATTTGAAAAGAGTATAGGGACCCTTAGCATATATAAATCAAAAGTAAAAGTAAAATCCTAAAAAGCCAAATAGAAGAGTAAAAATCTCTTGCCCCCTAACCATGCTTCCTTCTATGCCCCTGCCTAAAAATACTTAAAAATTAAATCTTACCTCATAACCCTAATTTTCATATCCTAAACCTTAAACTCTAAACCCTAAAAAATACACCCTACCCCTAATTCCCTACACCCTAAGCCTAAGCCCCAACCTTAAACCCCAGACCTTAAACCTTAAACCCACTATTTTAAAGTAGGGGCACAAATAGGACATACTTTGGGGGCAAATGATTTTCATCCGAATAGAATTGAACAGGGAAGTGGACAATACGAATATGGTGTTGAGCATTTGAAATTAGAATATGGGGTTCAGCATCCATAAATACACCAATGAGCGATCAGAGTCAGAAGGAGAGAATGAGATAGCTCAAAAAGAGCCAGAGGCAGAGCATGCCAAGTCAACAGCTGGCGCCTAAGCATCACTGCCTCAGCCCTGAACAAAGAGCCTTTATAACTAGTGATGAGCGTTCGATTTAGTTGAGTCAAATTTTTTTGAGTTATTCGAATTGACGCATCATATTTTACAACTCAAATTTAATTTGAAATTTTTTTGATTCGACTTGAGTTTATGAGATTCGAGTCGAGTCGAGTCAAAAAAATATCGAGTTATTCGAGTTGACGCATCATATTTTACAAAATTACAACTCAAACTTAATTTGAAATTTTCCATTTGAGTCGATTTTATGAGATTCGAGTCGAATTTTTGAGTTCCTATACAAATTTAATTGTAATTATGTATCGGGTAAACTATACCATTGACCACCAAACTAATTGGGGATTCCTATTTTGACCACCGAACTAACGAACTCGTCAATCAGACCACCGAACTTATTACATTAACCTATTTTGACCACCGTCGTTAAAAAATAACAGAGGGCTGACGTGGCATTTAACGAACTTTTATAAAATTACACATTTAATCCTTGCTATTTGCACGTTTTTTCAATTTAGTCCTAATTTTAAATTAATAAAATAAATTAATTATTTAATTAAGTGATGACACGTGTCAACACCATATGGGAGGACTTTAATTATTTATATTTGATTTTATAAATTTATTTTCCTCCTCCAATCAAGTGGTGACACTTGTCACCACTTGGTTGAAAGAAAATTAAGTAAATTTGGAAGATTGGGCTAGAGTGGATCAAACTTGGGACATGTGAGTTTCAAACCCACACCTTTACCACTGCACCAAGTCTCTCTCAATGGCATGAATTGTGTCATTTAATATATATGTTATAATGCAGTAAATGTTAGGGGAAAAGTAAAAATGATTGAAAGGGATTCGAACTTAGACCACTTGGGATGTGTATAATCACACAAACATTCAATTTAAAATATTCGAATATTTTTCTTTTTCATATTTAAATTAATTCGAATACTTGATTTAAATATTTTAAATCGAATATTTTTAAAATATTTCATACTTTAAATATTCTATTTAATTTAAATACTTTAAAATATTCGATTTAATACAAATTTTGCTTTTTCCAATTTAAAAAATACTTATTAAAATGTTTAATAAATTTTAATACAAATTATCCATTTTATTACAAATTTTAATAAATATTCGATTTAATACAAAGTTTGCTTTTCCAGTTTAAAAAATAGTTGTTAAAATATTTAAATATTTCAAATCAAAATTTTAAAGTATTTAAATTAATTCGAATATTTAAAGTATGAAAAAGAAGAAAATATTTTTAAAATATTTGATTTAAAATATTTAAATCAAATATTTGATTTAATTTAAATATGAAAAAAAAATATTTGAATATTTTAATGGAATTTCTTTTTTTTTATATTGAATGTTTATGTGATTATACACATCCCAAGTGGTCTAGATTCGAATTTCCTTTCAACCATTTTTACTTTCTTCCCTAACATTTACTGCATTATAACATATATATTAAATGGTCCCAGGTTCGATTCCTCCATCCCCATTCTTCCAAATTTGCTTAATTTTCCTTCAACTAAGTGGTGACACGTCACCTCTAATAAGGTGTTGACATGTGTCATCATTTAATTAAATAATTAATTTATTTTATTAATTTAAAATTAGGACTAAATTGAAAAAATGTGTAAATAACAAGGATTAAATGTGTAATTTTATAAAAGTTCGTTAACTGCCACGTCAGCCCTCTGTTATTTTTTAATGGCGGTGGTCAAAATAAGTTAACTTAATAAGTTCGGTGGTCAAAATAGGAATCCCCAATTAGTTCGGTGGTCAATGGTATAGTTTACCCTTATTTATAAAAGTTCGTTAACTGCCACGTCAGCCCTCTGTTATTTTTTAATGGCGGTGGTCAAAATAGGTTAATTTAATAAGTTCGGTGGTCTGATTGACAAGTTCGTTAGTTCGGTGGTCAAAATAGGAATCCCCAATTAGTTCGGTGGTCAATGGTATAGTTTACCCTTATTTATCACGTTATAGTACGGTTTAATTTCAATTTAAGTGATTTTTTCTAACCATATAAGATATATATATATATATCTATATTATTTTTCACATGTATAAATAAGTTTTGTAATGTTATTTAATAAAAAAAATATCATCTAAACTTCTAAAACATATTTATAATGTTTTTTAATTAAAGAATTTTTAGGGATAAAGTATTGATGAGAGTATAAACGAGTAAATAATTTGATGTGAAGAAAAATTTTATAAAAAAAATTCAGTTGAATAATCAAATTGAATAAATTGTAAAGTTAAAGGACTAAATTACAAAAAAAAATATTTTGTTAAAAATATAAATTGAAGTTACATACATATTATATACTGTTAGTGAATCATGTGATTTAATTTTGGTCAAAAATAGACTTAACACGAAAGATGAATTGAAGAAATGAGAAATCATCAAAGTTGAGGGGCTAAATTGAAAAAAAAAATTATTTTAAAAATATGAATTGAAGCTAAATATGTATTCTACAGTGGTTTAGGAACATGTGGTTCAAATTTGATCGAAAATAGACTTCAAACGAATGTAATATGTAAGAAATGAGGAAATGATACAAAGTTGATAGGCTAAATTGAAAAAAAAATGAAATATATTTTAAAAAATATGAATTGAAACTAAATAGGTATTCTACATTGGATTAGGAACATGTGGTTCAAATTTAGTCAAAAATGAATCTAAAATAAAAGAGAAATTGAAAAAAATGAAATTATAGACTAAATCGCAAAATTATAAAATTTAATTTTTTGATTTTACGAATTGAAAATTTTTTTTAACTCAAATAACACGAAATTAAAAATAATAATTTTTTCGTGTGAGTCAAATTTTATTCAGCCTGCACCTACTTATAGCCCTTCCCCTGCCCTGCAATCGTGGCAATGAGCCAATGAGCTTAACATTAAATATCAACTGCTAGTGTTGTGCTTATTTATTATGGGTTTCACTTTCTCCGCAATTTTAAATGAATAATCCTTTTAAATTATTATTTAGAAAAATGGCTCCTAAAAAATATTATTTGGCAAAATGACCCCCAAACTTGCCACGTCGGTGAACCTTGCGTTGTGTAGGACGCGATGTTTGATATCGCGTTCTGCACAACGCGATTTTAATCTACCTGGCCTTGTTGTTTGTGTTAACGTGCATTCATCTTTTAAAAAACCCCACGACCTCGCGTCCTGTAGAACGCGATATCAAACCCTTTGTCCTACACAACGCGAGGTTCACCGACGTGGCAAGTTTAGGGGTCATTTTGCCAAGTAATATTTTTTGGGAGCCATTTTTCCAAATAATAATTAAAAAAAGTTTTTAATCTAAAATTCCCCACTTTCTCATTGTGTTATTGAGTCGAGAGTATTGTATCGTTTTCGTCTCATCTCATCTCTTCTAAGCTAAGCTACTTCCACTTTCAACTCAGATCATGATTCTAATTCAGATTTCAAGCATTTCTATTCACTTAACTATCAAATCATAATCATCAAGATTCTAAGACAATAAGTTACTGTATTAGTTTTAAAAGGGATTGTAAGTTAATGGGACAAATGCTAATGGAGGCTAAAACAGGTGTCAGGGGGAGATGTTAGAAAAATGGTGTAATAATAATTTAAGTATAGTAGAATAACGAAATTAATAATAATAAATTAAAAACAGAGCTTAAAATCAGACATAGTTAAAATTAGAAGATTTTTTGTTGAGGCCTGTATAAATAATTTTTTAAAAATAGATTCATCTTCTCTTCGGTGCTTGAGTAATGTTGGATGTCTATCTCTCAAGATACAACAACAAACTTTCACAGCAAACTGCAGTAGCACAATTGCAGTGAACAATCGAACCGTCTTCTATCACCAGAAAATTAAACGAACTTTGAAATGAATTTCTTTTTCAAGTCAAGACTTGTTGAAAAGTTAATAGATACGATTGAATGGATGCAACTTTAAACCAATAATTAATAAGTCTATTTACCAAGTGACATGACTTATTATTAGCATGTTTATTCACCAAAAAACATGACTTAACATCAATATTATTCAACCAATATATGTATATATATAATTTTTCCAACAGGAGATGGGACCCGCATCTCTCAAAAGCCCACAGATAGTAGATGTCCACGTGGCAGGTCGGGAGAAGTCACAGTCATAGGACGTGGCGAAACTGCCAGCGTGTTGGGTGGTGCATCCCAGCTGGCTATTAGCTTTGCCTTGACAAACGTACTGCTCACTACTGCCTTTGCCTTTGCTCGTAAGTCGGAAAATTAATATATAAAATAGAATATTTTTGAACAAAGGAGACCCCAGAATTTGAAAAGAAAGAGAAGTTGAGGAAAAAAGATGGGAATAAGAAAACAAACAAAGAAACAGGCTGTCTTATGTCTCGCTTCTTTTGATTGTTTGTTTTGTTTATAACAAATAACAATGAATGAAGATAAAACATAAAAAAGAGAGAGAGGCAGAGTGCAGCAGCTCACATGCTCACTTACTGCAAAAATAAAATAAACCAAAATTACTGGAACACCTCTCTTCTTAGTTCTTATTACAACCCTCACAACAATATTATTAAATGCTACAATCATAAACGCTTAGTGCAGTGGTTTTAGTTTTATTATTTTTATAGCTATTAATATTTAATTTAGTATTCGATTAATTTAAATTAAATGTTATATAAATAAGTTATAGATGATAATCGTTTCAATTCAATTTATTAAGGTTCAAATTGTGAACTTTGTTAGAAAAAAAAAAACTCAATCTCTTATTCTAATGGATATTTTAATTTTATTATTGTTGCCAAATGCAAGTTACTGTGGGTGTACGCGTAATTCTAATGATTTTGATAATGGACAGCATTGAAGTAGATGAAAATTCGTTTTTATCCTTTCTCTACTTCTTTCCCAGTTCCTGCCGAATACAATATTATACAATGTGACTAACTCTATTAATTTTATTTTAAATTTTAAAAATGTAATCTCTTCATTCTTTTGATCTAATAAATGAAATTCAATAAATAAAGTTAAATTTAACTATGTGAATTTAAAAATAATTTACTCATGTAAGCAAAAAGAAATAATGTGTTTTCACTTAGCTTCATAAAAATAATATTAAAAAACATTATAATTTTAGATTTAGAATCAAGAACTTTAAACCTTAGATAAAATATTATTTAATCTTTCGCGTATGTAATATCAGTCGCATAAACAAAATATTTTTATAAATGTCATGTAATTTAACACAAATCCTTTCACTATACTATTAAATAGACTTCACTTACTATATAAGGAGAGGAAATAGACTAAAGTCCTAAGTTAAAAAAATAGAGTAGATTTTAAATTTAAAAAATGAGGAGGACTTGGAGCAGAATTGGACCTGTATAATCATAATTATAGAATTGAATCGTGGAGAAATAGAAAAACAGGTGGTCCAAAATGGAAACTTAATTCAACAAATGCCAGCCTGCCGGCCTGGTCTACCCTTCCCCTTTCACTCGGTCACGTCTCACCTCATCATTTTATAAGACTTTGCCTACGCGTTCCCGCCGCACATTCTTCTTCTTCTTCTTCCCTAGCGAACTGAAAGGAACATCAAATACAAACACCATTTCTGCTTACTTTAATGGCAAAATCGAAGGCCATAAGCAACGCCAAGAAGCAGTCGTACATTTCCGTTCCATCTCAGATAATCAACTCCCTCTCCTCCTCTTCTCTCCAGTCTCTCTTGGTTTCTCCCAAGAGAAGCAGCTCCAGCAGCTTCTTTTTCGTCAACAAGTACTCATGTAGAAGCCCCAGGGTGTGGTTGTTCGCTCTGTTTCTCTTCGGTCTTGTTGGGATGTTGAGGTTAGGCTGGAACGTCAACACTTTGATCCCATTCTCCCCCTACCCAAACCCATGTCTCCAAACTCAACAAAACCACGACTCCTCGGTGGTCACTGCTAATCTCGGTCAACCCCCTCTTGATTCGAATGAGGAGTTAGGTGAGTTCTGGAAGCAGCCTGATGGGATGGGTTACCGGCCGTGTTTGGATTTTAGTCGCGAGTATCGAAGAACGAGTGAGGCCATTGTGAAAGACAGGAGTAAGTACTTGCTGGTTGTGGTTTCCGGTGGCATCAGTCAACAAAGGAACCAAATCGTGGACGCCGTTGTCATCGCCAGAATTCTGGGAGCTGCTTTGGTTGTTCCCATTTTGCAAGTCAATGTCATCTGGGGCGATGAAAGGTAACAAAACTAAAATCAAATCATTTCACACATTGGGTATTTTTCTTGGTGATTGTTGTTAAATCAAACAGTTTCTTGTTTTTCATCATTTGCAGTGAATTTTCTGATATATTCGACCTGGCTCATTTCAAGAGTGTTCTTGCGGATGACGTGCGTATCCTATCTTCATTGCCCTCTACACATGTAATGACAAGGCCGGTAGAGGAGAGACGGACTCCACTTCACGTCTCGCCTAACTGGATTCGTTCACGTTATCTCAAGCGGGTATCATTCCTTTTCCTCCATGTTATTTCGGTCAATCGCCAAATATTATGTTCTTTTGTCGTTAATTGATACGATTCTCTTTGTGCAAATGCAATAGATAAATAGGGAAGGGGTTTTGCTTCTACGAGGCTTGGACTCTAGGCTTTCTAAGGATCTTCCTCCTGATCTTCAAAAGCTTCGTTGCAAGGTACTTGAAATCTTACTGGATTTGGAAAACTTTACCCAGTTATGTTGGTCTATATTCTGATCTTTCGTTATTTAATATCAGGTGGCATTTCAAGCTTTGAAATTTGCTCCACCAATTCTTGAACTTGGTAACAAGCTGGCTCAGAGAATGCAGAGCAAAGGACCCTACCTTGCTCTTCATCTTCGAATGGAGAAAGATGTGTGGGTGAGGACTGGTTGCTCACCAGGATTGAGTAAAGAATATGATGACTTAATCCAACACGAAAGGAGAAGACGCCCCGAGCTTCTCACTTCGAAATCGAACATGACTTACCACGAGCGAAAGCTTGCAGGGCTCTGCCCCTTGAATGCTTTCGAAGTGACTAGGTGAGACCTAGTTCTAAGTTATGCAATGCTATGTCCTCCACTTGATACCCTATTGTGTGCTGAACAATCTTGTGTTGTTGTATGCTTTAGGCTGCTTAAAGCTTTGGGGGCTCCAAGGAGTGCAAGAATATACTGGGCTGGGGGACAACCACTGGGTGGGGAAGAAGCCTTGTCACCTTTAACCAAAGAATTTCCCCATTTTTACAATAAGGACGATCTTGCATTGCCCGGCGAATTAGAACCATTTGCTAAGAAGGCTTCTGTTATGGCTGCCATCGACTTCATAGTATCCGAGAAAAGTGATGTTTTCATGCCTTCTCATGGTGGAAATATGGGCCACGCAATTCAGGTTCGCCATTTTCGTCTAATATTGAGCTGCAATGTAACCACATATGCTTCTCTGCGTCTACTTAAAAACTGATTTTGTTGATGGTTGTTGATACAGGGACAGAGAGCATTTTCTGGACACAAAAAGTACATAACTCCAAATAAAAGACACATGCTTCCTTATTTCCTGAACTCTTCAATGCCTGAAGCAGAGTTCAACAGCATCATAAAAGAATTACACCATGAATCATTGGGGCAGCCAGAGCTCAGGAGCAGCAAAGCCGGAAGGGATGTAACAAAGTATCCGGTTCCAGAATGTATGTGCAACAATGTACGTTCCCACTCGATCTGATCCGCAAGGCTTCCAACACAACAACTACATTGCACTACAGTTTCTTCACCGAGCATCGAGAAATTATTGGTGCTTCCCCTGGAATTGAGAAGAATGATTTATTTGGGGCACTGGCGAGACTCAGGAGCTGCAAGAATGGCTGCAGCCGGGACGAGCTTGCATGTGTATGTACGTATTCAAGGCGAGATAAGTGTTCACATATACTTAGAGGATATATATATATATATACACGATATAGTTTATCATTCTTTGATTCTTTAAATAGGTTATTATTGTTATTATTATTATTCATTGGATATATGTACCTCATAATTATATACATGTGTATATTTGTTAATAAAGAGTTTCTACCTTCTTATTGGCATGTGTCTGTTTCTTTGGATTCACGTTAGTGAAATTTGTAAAAATAGGGCAGCATGCGGATTTGAAGCCACAGACTTGTTTTGACTAAAGAAAATGGTTTGGAGACAGCAAAATTTGAATGAATCCAATCTCCAATTATTGTCCGGGACAAACCTTTCTTTTCTTACTCTCCACTTTAGAAAATACAGGTTGGCATCCTCTATCTTGTATCCCACCTTAGAAAAGTTTGTTATACTATTACAAAATCGGTCCATAAATGTGATCATGAAATAAATATACGACATTACAAACGAACAGGATAATTGGATGTGAATTGATTAAATGGTCCCAATATAAAAGAGTGTTGTTATTTTTAGGAGGCTCGAGTTTAAACAACTCATCTACATGGTGATGTGCGTTTTTAAAGGGTTAAAAGTAAAGAATATATATTACTATATAATCACATAAAAATCAAGATACTTTCAAAGTGTAGATCTTGGGAGTGTTTCACCAAAGAGGCCTTTTAACTTATTCCTATAAGGGCTTTATGAATTATGATCCAATTCAAAATCCATATACTTGCAAGGCCCAAATGTATGAACATCTAATCTACCCAATTTCCATATATTTGTTGCATTTTTAACTAAAAATTGAGCCTGGTGCAGTGTTTAGACGAGTTTCTTACTTCATTGCATGGGGTTTGAGTCTTTTTTGAGGCATTTTTTTTTTAAAAAAAATTATCAATTAATTAGTGATACATGTCAATATCTAATTGAATGAAAAAAATATTATTTTTTTTGAAAAGAGAGAGAAAAAAACTTATATTATTTATAATTCAATTTATGACTAAATTATAATGATATGTAAATATTGGGGGCTAAATTTATTTTTCTAATATTGAAATTAAATCGATTGATTGTGTAAATATGAAGAACTAAATGTATAATTATACAAATTTATTTAACTGCCACATCATCATTTTAGTTAAATCTTAACGGTCAATGACTTGATTGATATTATTTAAATAGTTAAATGATCCGATTGACGAAAATAATAATTCAATAGTCAATAGAATCGAGTCAATAATTTAGTGATCTCCCATGTAGTTTATTTTAAATTAAATATATGACATTACAAAAGAAAAGGATAATGGGTTGTCAATATGGTTCAAGTGATTAGACAAAGTGCAAGTGAGAGCAGCCATTGCAATTGAAGAATGCCTGCCAGGATTGAAGATGGAAAACAATCTTAAATCTCCTTTTAAACATTACGTGGAAGGTAAGGAAACTTCCCATCTCAAAAGCTTTGACAGCAAAAGGCCATTTATTAACTTGGGGTCCAATTCAAATTCCATACATTTGCAAGGCCCAAATGTCTGAACATCTAAGCCCACAATAAACTGCCCAACTTTTTTGTTTTGCTTGCTTGCTTACTCTCACTACTCATAAATAGGAGAATATTAAATACTTAGGGCGCGTTTGGTTCGCGGAAAAGAACATTACCAAGGGGAATAATCTTTTCCAGAATCACATACTCACGTTTGGTTCAAGAGCATTCTCTCCCATGGGTAATGAAATATTCCCAACAGTAGCTATTTTTGGGTCTTTTCCCAGGAATGTCATTCCCTCTCTTTTCTTAGGTATTAGACAATTCCCTCCCCTTTGGACAAGAATACCCCTAAAAAATATAGTTATTTTAAAATGATCTTTCATTTTTGTATATAATTACACAAGTATAAATCTATTTTATTTTTTAGTGGTTTAGGGTTTTAATACTTATTAAAAAATAATATGATGTATATAAAATAAAAATATATCAGATTTTATTTTATTTCGATTTTTTTATATATGTGTTTGATTCAAAATTTATTATTGATATGTGTTTTATTACATTTATTATTTAGGATCAATTTTCATAAAAAAGTTTTCAGATTATATTTTTTTTATATTTTCTATGAACTTTTATGTAAATATTTTGACTTTAATCTTAAAACTTCAGTTGGTTAAAAAGGAAAATATATTTCAAGGACAATTTGGTAAAACATGCATTTTTCCTATCTTATATTCATTCAACCAAACAATGTAATCTTACATTCCTGCTAAACAAATCAAACAAGGTAATACAATATTCCTGATAATATGTTAAGTAATGTAACATTCCGATAATCTCATTCCCAAAGGTAATCTTACATTCCGTGAACCAAACGACCCCTTAAGTATATTCGATCTTACATCCTCATGTATATTATACTAATGATAATGTCAATCGAACTACACTTATTATACCCCTTATTTTTCGCCACTTAGTCCTCCGTCAAGGATACTTTTCGAAAGCCTCACCTTTAAGAACCAAGAAGATATTCTTTACCCAACTCCAAGCTCCAGAATCTCTCCGCATCCAAAGCATCATTTTAAAGATATTAAGAATCTCCTAGGTGTATTAATATTCTGATAAGACCAACATTTAGTTTATATGTCTCACTAGTCAAGTCTATCTTCTGACACACAGATCTGCTCACAGACATAACACGTCAATATGTGTCAATTAACTAGACTTAACCATAAAACATGTCCATAAAGAACATCTATAACCCTCCTTACATACCTCAAAATGGAGCAACAAAGATCATCTTCAACCTTACACACAATCACTCTCTCGCTTTAGCCCAGTATATGTAACGTTCTTCTCTTCAATCATTCTACACTTATTTCGATTACCATTTACATTGACTCTTTGTTTAAATAAAAAAAAAATCGTTCGACCACCTCCATCCACGTTCTTATTCGATGCCAATCTGTTTTTAACAACAATACTAACAAATCTCATTTAGATACTATCTTAAAACGTTAACTTTATCATTATAAAAAGTTAATATTTTACGATATATTTATTGAGAACTAATATAGGGGATAAGTTTAGAAAATATAGGGCCGCGAAGACAAGTGGGAGGAGCAAACAGAAACAGGCCGCCCCCGTGGCTTCGCCCTGTATATTAAAATACCTCCGACTGTACTTGCACAGACTAACCTCTAAGCAAAGTATCAAAGATCAGAAATTAGGGCCCCCCCCCCCCCCCCCCCCACAAAAATGAAACCTCTGTACCCTTGTAGTTTTCTTCATCATAAAGGTAGGGTACTAATTTAGAGGATGAAGGTAAGAAATGGAGTAGTATAAATATAATAACCCAAAATCCATACATCTTGTCCAACAAAGCATTCCTTTCTTGAAGAATGGGAGAATGAGTATTCCACCCTCCTTTCCTTGAGAATCCAGTTTGAGGTTTCTTGTGAGCACCTACTAACTTAGCTTCTTCCACCAGCCACACTCACACTTAAGTAACTAATCCAATCTGCTTGCAACACACACTCAACTCAACTCTCATTACCAAAACTAAAACCACAAACTACTCCATAGTCCATACCCACTTCAAAACTAAAACTATGCAGCCTCTCCGTGCACAATCTCAGCTGCCTCGCGACCAGGACGACGACTATAATCTCAAGGACGCCAGTCCCCAGCTGGGTGAACGATGGCCTAAAGGCGGTGCTTTCGGAGGACGGGGTTGGATGAATGGTGGCGAGAGATTCTCCACCACTTACGACCTCGTCGAGCAAATGTTCTATCTCTACGTTCGGGTCGTCAAAGCTAAAGACCTGCCTCCGAGCTCCCTAACCGGAAGCTGCGATCCCTACGTGGAAGTAAAGCTTGGGAACTACAGAGGAAGAACGAAGCAGTTTGAGAGGAAAACAAACCCGGAATGGAACCAGGTGTTTGCTTTCTCAAAGGAACGTATTCAGTCCTCGTTGCTAGAAGTTTATTTGAAGGATAAAGAAATGGTGGGACGAGATGATTACCTTGGAAGGGTGGTTTTCGACTTGAACGAGGTTCCCACCAGAGTCCCACCCGACAGTCCATTGGCTCCTCAATGGTACAGATTAGAGGACCGGCGCGGTGAAGGGAAGGTCAGGGGAGAGGTGATGGTTGCGGTTTGGATGGGAACGCAAGCCGATGAAGCGTTCCCCGATGCTTGGCACTCGGATGCCGCCACAGTCCATGGAGAGGGCGTTTTCAACATCCGATCCAAGGTTTATGTGTCTCCGAAGCTGTGGTACCTAAGGGTGAACGTGATTGAAGCTCAAGATGTGGTGGTCGATGATCGAAATCGGCTCCCCGAAGTTTTCGTAAAAGCGCAGATCGGAAACCAAGTGCTGAGGACCAAGATATGCCCCACTCGCACGCCCAATCCGCTGTGGAATGAAGATTTAGTGTTTGTAACGGCTGAGCCTTTCGAGGAACAGCTTTCGATCAGCGTTGAGGATCAAGTGCACCGTTCAAAGGAGGATATGTTGGGGAAGATAAGCCTTCCGCTCAGCACGTTCGAGAAGCGGCTCGACCATCGTCCGGTGCGTTCTCAGTGGTTCAACCTCGAGAAGTACGGTTTCGGCGCCATGGAAGGTGATAGGAGGAAAGAAGTCAAGTTTTCTAGTAGGATTCATTTGAGAGTTTGTCTTGAAGGTGGATATCATGTGCTTGATGAGTCAACAATGTACATTAGTGATCAAAGGCCCACAGCAAAACAGCTTTGGAAACAACCTGTTGGGATGCTAGAAGTTGGCATTTTGGGTGCAAAAGGGCTCCTCCCGATGAAAATGAAGGACGGCCGAGGGTGCACGGATGCCTATTGTGTGGCCAAGTTCGGCCAGAAGTGGGTTCGGACCAGAACCATTCTTGAGACTTTCAATCCAAAATGGAACGAGCAATATACGTGGGAAGTTTACGATCCTTGCACGGTAATCACACTGGGAGTTTTTGACAACAGCCACTTGGGTGGCAGCGGCGGCGGCGGCAACGGTGCTGGGAACAATGCAGCACGTGATTCACGGATCGGAAAGGTACGGATTCGGTTATCAACTCTAGAAGCTCATAGGATATACACACATTCTTACCCACTCCTGGTGTTGCACCCACATGGATTGAAGAAAATGGGGGAGCTACAACTAGCGTTTCGATTCACTACTCTCTCACTTGCTAACATTATATACATTTATGGGCACCCTTTGCTGCCTAAGATGCATTACTTACATCCATTCACAGTTAATCAACTAGACAATCTGAGGTACCAAGCCATGAATATTGTGGCAAGGCGGCTCGGTCGAGCAGAGCCACCGTTGAGAAAAGAGGTGGTTGAATATATGTTAGATGTGGATTCCCACATGTGGAGCATGAGAAGAAGCAAAGCTAATTTCTTCCGTATCATGTCACTTGTCTCCGGCATGATCTCGGTCAGTCGTTGGTTTGGCGATGTTTGCAACTGGAAGAACCCCATCACATCGGTCCTAGTCCATGTTCTGTTTCTGATTCTGATATGGTACCCTGAGTTGATTCTGCCTACGCTATGTTTCTACATGTTCCTTGTGGGACTATGGAACTATAGGTTTCGCCCAAGGCACCCGCCCCACATGGATACAAGGCTTTCATGGGCTGAGGCAGTGAATCCAGATGAGCTCGATGAAGAATTCGACACCTTTCCGACATGTAAACCACATGACGTAGTTAGAATGAGGTATGATCGTCTTCGAAGCGTTGCAGGGAGGATTCAAACAGTTGTGGGCGACATAGCAACACAAGGAGAGAGATTCGAGTCGCTGTTAGGGTGGAGAGACCCTCGAGCCACCAGCCTATTCATTCTGTTTTGTCTTTGTACGGCTGTTGTGCTGTATGCAACGCCGTTTAGAGTGGTGGCTCTGGTTGGTGGTCTATATTGCCTGCGCCACCCCAAATTCCGGAGCAAGCTGCCATCTGTGCCCAGCAATTTCTTCAAGCGGTTGCCTGCTCGGTGTGATAGTTTACTGTGATGTGATACGATGCTAGTTAGTTCTGCAATCTTGGGTTAAATTTTATAGCTTTAATTAAACAAATGTTCCATCAGAATAAGTATTAACAAATATGATACGAATAAATAGTTTGCTCCTCTTGCAAGTTACAACAAAGGTTTTATTTTTCTTTATTGGTTGAAAATGAGGTCATTTCAAAACAAAAGTTAAATTGTTTGCATGAGCATACAATAATGGAAAACGCTATTATGAGCAAATGAACCCAAAAATAAGCTCATTTCATTGCACTCCCATACCAAATACCCAACGGTATGCAACCCTAAAACGACAAGTCCATAAAGAAAACAACTCGCTGACAATGCTAAATTACTACTCGCCTCAGATGCTGCCCAATGCTTAGCAACAAGCTGATTTCTGCGAGATATGACAGATTATTGGAGGAACAATAAAACTAAAAAATGTGTATGTAAATTTGGAATTTTTGCTGGAAATGCTACTCCCGGACTAGCAATTGAGTACCAATTCATAACTACCACGAATGATCACATCTTCCACTCAATCTCAAGAAGTGACTTTGAGTTTTGATTTCTGCTTTTTAGCATCCAATGAAGCCAGGCCTGTGCCTAATCCAACAGGTGCTACTTCTCCTTGCTTGGATGTTGACTCATCTTTTTTGGCATCAACTGGAGCATTTGGATTATGATGCCCATTTGACTCCTTCCTCTCTCCACTAGCTTCTCCACCATCTCCTACCTCGGGAGTTGCCCCCATGTTGATCATGTTAAGAAGCTGAGTTAATGGAGGCACAGCTTGGACTGGTATTCCATGTGAGCGAGTCAGAAGGCCCTTGGCAGCAGCCTTCTTCCTTACTTCCGCTGCCGCTCGAGCTGCTCTTTCATCAAATCCTCGTCCACGAGGTAGAGTCTCGCCAATCATTGCTGCATTCAGAGACTTGTTGAAAGATCCACTGGAACTCCCAGATCCTCCAGCTGCAGCAGCGGCTTGGAATGCATGCACCAAATCTGGATGAGCCTGCCAAGACAATTTATGAATCAGATAAACAGTGGCTAATCATATCCAGAAATAACATCATTTCTCTCATATCTGTCTACTAATTTGCAGAAAAAGGAAGCTAGAAATGGTTACATGCACAAGTTCTAACAGCAGTACCATATTGGAAACTGGCAATGTGAAAGGGAACAAAGAGTGAGGGGATTAAAATACCTTCAAGAGATCAATTGCCTTTTGAGTAGAAGCTGCATTTAAAGCTTGACCTTTTTGCTTTTGAGCATTCATCTGCAATACATATTAGCTACCTCAGAAACTGACAAAAAACAAATATATATATATATGTATGTGTGTATAAAGACTCAACATTACTCAAATAATCCTTTCCCACATATTAGACCCTGTAAAGTATAGATTGATATCACCCACTGATTGAGACCATTCACTTGCCTGAAGTTCACGCATCTTAAATGTCTTCATCCAGTTCTGGGAGTCTCTTGTTCTCGAGTCCTCCTCACCAAGTTGTTTTACGAGAATGTCATATGTCTTCTTTTCATGCTGTGTGCACCAGAAACAATAGTCAACGAAATCAATCTTATTTAAAACCTTTTGGTAAGAAAAAATGCACTACTCTTCCAGAAACACATGCCTGATGCGAAAGTTTGAAGGCACCCATACAGTTGCACGCAATTGCAAGCGCATGATAGCATACAGCTGTTTGTATATGTTCCTTGCCAAGCAACCCCTCATTCTTTTTCAATGCCTCTTGCAGATAACGAAGTGCCGTTTTCATATTTCCAATATCTTGATACATCATTGCAACATTTATGAAAGTTGCCGCAACATCGGGATGATCTGGGCCAGAGGAAAGGCTCAGCAAAAGCAGTGCCCTGGACATGTGTCGTAGAGCTAGCTCTGTCTGGTTCAGGCCATGGTAGAAAAGAGCCATATTGCCATAACTGCAGAGCACAATAGTTGCAAATTAGATTGAATTAGACAAATGAAGAGGGCAAGAAAGGATAAGATTTAAAAATATCTTAAAAATTTTCAAAAATCAAAATGGTATTGTTGTAGCAATAGCAATCAAGAAAAATTTCATATATAAGACACCAAATGAACCCCATTATATGGGTGTCCGTGAGAACATAGAGAAAAAAAAAACATGCCTGTGAGCAGTATCAGGGTGGTCCAAACCCAAGCAACGTTCATTTATGATTAGTTCTTTGTGCTGTTGCATTATGGCTCCAGCCATATCTCCTGCATGATACAAAACCATAGCAAGGTACCTGAAAATAGTGAAGTTAAACTATTTAGACAAGATTGGAAGTCAAAACACTGATCACTCAACCTCTACTAAAAAAGGAAGATACAATACCATGTCTTTAACATGGTAAAATATAACAAAGGTTGGTTCACATACATAAAGCAAAACATACAAAACTGAAGTACCATTACCCTGCTACAAAGAGGACATAATACATTTCTTTTTGGCCAATTAAAATATTTAAGACAGAAAAATTACTAGAAAACAAAAATCAATAAAAATGTTTTAGTTATGATAACTACCGACAGCAATTAGCAACCTCCCGGTGCATTGGCCCAGTGACCTGAAATCAATCAATTGATTACATTATGAAAGGCTTATATTTAAGAATTCTTAATAAGAGGAATGACCTAACTTACCTGTTGAAGTATTGAAAATGCCTCTGAAAACATTGTGTATGCTTCAGTAAGCATGCCCTGAGAGAGAGAGATTGGAAAACAGTTTATTTAAATTGTGATGAATATACATGCAATAACTAACAATCCAATTCAACCATAAACCTATTGCAATTGCAGAAAAAATGACCCTGAAATTTTTTCTTGTCCAATGTACTTTCAAGATATTCTACCGTGAATTATTTTCCCTGATAATACACAACAAATTCAGAAATAGATGCTATAGTGCCATGAAATCAGATTCCTCATGTGTATGAGTGAAAAAGGGAAAACGGTGCTTACTTCAACTAATTGGACCTTTCCCATCTCTACAAGATCTTTAGCTTCTGAACATACAGGAACTGAATGCTTCACTACAGGTTGGAGATTCAAGATATCTGATGTATGGAAGGGTGTCGCGGCGCTAAAATCATACTTCCGAGCAGCAATAGTTATACCCACCTGTAATAGAAAACCCGATTCATGCAAACATGAGGTGAAGCAGAAGATCTAGCATGATTTTATCAGAAACTTCAAGACTAGTAGACACCAGCAGTGCAAATTACTTAGCACATGTGACAATCGAAAGAAAAGGCTTACAAAGGTTGTGAAAGGTAATCTAAGCCAGAAATTCATCCAAAATTTAAACAAACAAGCATGTTTAATCAACTACAATCCATGGAACAGATAACGATGGAAACCACCCCTAACAAAATTATGTAGTTTGTTCCTAACAAAATATTTCACAGCATGACTTGGAAGTCAAATCATCAAACAAATAAAAGGAAAGAAGTAAGAAATAGCATATTGTAAGAACTCAAACCTTTTGACATAGATTGCGCAAGACAGAAATTTTCTTCACTTGTGATCTTGCATCCTCTGGCAACTCAAACTACATGAAGGAAAATCCGAAATCAAACATAAAAATAGATGTGATCAATGCAATTGCAGAGTATATCTCATAGATTCAATAAACTCTTATTAACATACCATGTTTTCTTGTGGCAGTAATAGAAGGATATGGTGGTAAGCATTCATTAATAATAGTGGTATACCTTCAGAACAGATGAGATTATCTAACTACTTTATAGGACATCCATAACAAATAACAAAAATACAATTCAATACCTGATATTTCAGTTTTGCAAATTTCTGAATTTCAGACCATAAACTCTCGGAGCTGACATTCATATAAGAAATATTCTTCCTTTCAGATGCTTTACCCTTCCATCTGGAATGTCCCTTCAATGTTTTGCCTGAAGATTGATGACTTGCTTGCTCCTGCAAATAGTTCAAACACAAGTACAGACCTCAGGCACTCTAGTCTGGTCTAGATTACCATCACCTAGGGCACTTCCTCTTAAAAACCAGAATCTTTAGCTTATACAGATTTGGATCATTGACAGACCAAAACATAGTAATACTATAAAGAGCCTGAGATTGCTTATAGGCAAGTAACATAGGATGAAAAGCTCGTCTACTTGGAACATACTTTCTTTTGGTTTTTGGACTGTGTGCTAGAAGTCAATTTTGCAGCAACAGATTGGCTACTTCCAAAGAAACTGCTCAAAAAATGTGCAATTGCAGGTCCCACATCATGATCCTCTGTATCTCTCAAAACATCCTGCATAATCAGAAACAAACATCAAGACGGCCAATTACAATTTCCATATTAAAAATTCACAGCAAAATATTCAAAACAGAAAGGTTTATACAGCAAGAATAGATGTTAAACAGACAAAAATAACACCACCTTCAAGATATGCTTTGCAGACCGTACTACAATCTCATTAGAACAAAGATCCCAAAGATGAGGTAGATGTTTGGTCCCATTGGCAACCTGTAAATTTATGCGATCACTAACAGCTTTTACATCCTGTCACCAAAATGGACCTAACAAATAAACCCACATAATTCATAATGCTTACATTTCCAATGTATCTGACATTAATTCCATGTGCATGAAGTGCTTCTGTCAGTGTCTGGCCATCCATGGGTGAAACTTCCAGCGTGCAAAGATCTTGTATAAACTTGGGAAGTACAACATCTAAAAGATAAGAACTAGCTTTCCTCACATTTTCCTCATCTGCTTCAATCTCCTGGCATACATAAAGGAAAAATCTAAGATATCCACAGTTTGGCGGCATTGCAAAGAAAAGTTGCAAGTAAAGGAGACTAACCTCTTGACCCCCAGCCAATTTAAATTCGGTGAAAACGTTGGGGTTAAATAATATCTCGTGCATTTCACAACTTCTAACAGATGCAGAAGCACATTGTGTATCAGCCTTATTTCCATCTTCCTTGGTTATATCCTGTGGTCAAAGGGTGCATGAGCAAAATACCTTACATGTTAAACAGACTGAAATCCATTTTACAGCAAACAATTACAAGGTAATAGAACCAAGTACAGTTAAATATTACAATATATGCCCAAAAGTTCATATCTTACATGGCATATACTAATCACACAATGCCTTAACCCACATAAAAAGAAAATAAAAAATAAACTAGATAAAAGATGCCTGCAACCACATTTCAAAAATTCCACCTAATCAACAACTTGAATAACAAATCCATTATCCATAGTCCACTTATATTTGCATAAAATATTTAAATCTTTGACAAACTCAATGCCCAGTTGAGTCGCTTCTTTAAAGTTGGGGGGGGGGGGGGAGAGATTATAACCATTCACCACATTTGGCAACAAAAAAAGTGTAAGAACTGGAAGCCTGAACATTATAGATAGAAAGCCAAATGCAACAGCTTAGATCTGTGTTATCTAAGAGAGACTTGCCTGATTATCATCAAAAGTTGCAGCTTCATGAGCCTCTGCCGACACTGGTGCTTCAACAGCAGCCTTTGAAGAATCAGTTGCCACATTAACCTCTCCCTCAGATTTTGAAGAATCAGTTGCCACATTAACCTCTCCCTCAGATTTTGAAGAATCAGTTGCCACATTAACCTCTCCCTCAGATTTAGAAGAATCAGTTGCCACATTAACCTCTCCCTCAGATTTAGGCAAGGATTTTGAGCTTTCTGGAGCTTGAGCCTTCTCCAGTTAAGCAAATCAACATCAGATAAGAGCACTTCAAACAAGTTGCAAATTGACATTAATGTAAGTATGTTATATACCTGGATAAACGCAGTAATTAGTTCTGGTCTCAATATACAAAATCTAGACCCAGGTCCAATAAAATTTGCATCGCGGGGAGTTGCTCTCATCAAATCCAGAAGATAGTGCCTAATTAAAAAATGGAATTAGGGGGAAGGGAAAATAAAAGAAAGCCAATGATGAAAATGTAGTTGAGCACAAATTATACATGTAAAGTTCTAGCCCAGATTAGCATATACAATGAAAAAAGATATACATCTTTCTCTCTCATAGGAAAAACATTCCTCAAAAGGAAGATTAACTAATCTCATCTAGCTATTAGAGCTACTTGAGGAAATAAATAAAATCCGTGATTTAAGAACATAAAGTCTTAAGTAAATCACAAAAAATGTGAATTCAAGGCTAGTGATAGGTATACAAAAGATTGTTAAGGACATCAAGAGAAGATTGTAGTCCATATCGATGAAGCTAGGGGTGAGCATTTGTTTTTCGGTCGGTTCGGTTGGTTTTTCAAACTTAACCAACTTCCTCCTACATTAACCAAACCAACCGACCAACTTAGACAAAACTGACTTAACTGAACCGACATAACATTGGTCAGTTCGGTTGGTTAAGTCGATAAACCAACTTTTTTTAATTATATATTTAAAATAAATAAAAATCATATATATTAAGTCGGTCAGTTCAGTTATGAATTTCAATAACCGAAAACCAACCAGCAAAACCGACTTAACTGGTTGTGTCGGTTAAGTCGGTTATAAATGAATAATGATCTCCCCTAGATGCAGCTGATGAGCTTGCAAACCTCAAGGGAAGGTTCAATCACCTGTCATCACTACCAACAATGCCCTTGCATTCCACAGGAGCAGCCAATTTGAAAACATTCCCAGATGCATCAAGTACAGTGTGCTCCTTCAAATGAAGGCGTTTGGCAGCTTCTAGCACCTAAAGGAACATAGAAGTCAGCACCCTCCACCAAAACATCTATTCTTTGTAAAGAGTGTCTAATATAGTATTGGAAGAAATTAAAAGTTAATCAAATGAAATATAAAACTTGAAAGAAATTGATGCTCCAAGCCTCCAACCCACAAGAGAGTGATTAGTCCACGAACATGCCCCATGAACCAGACTTTTTTAGGAAGTCAAATTTCATATGTTCTCACCTTTGAATGAAAATCTTCATTCCAGCAAATCTTTTTGCCATTGTCAACAGATCCATAAAGGAGAGAATCTGATTTATCCCCTTGCAGAATGCCAGGTAAGACACTCTACAAAAGGTAAGTGTCAAATTATTACATAATTCTAGGGCAAATAAATGAAGACATCAAAAATAGAAAAAAAAATTATAATTAGGCTGAAGAAGGAACAAAATCAGCATCTAACAACTTCTCCTACAATAGCAAAGAAGGATGGCCTCACCTGAGCCACTACTCTATGACCTCTGTAATCAATTATGGCCATAGCAAGGTTATGAAGTCCAGGAACATCAGCTTCCTGATATGCCTTTGTGCCTTTCAAATCATTATTTGCAGAAGCATATGTAGCCTGCTCGCTCTCAGCCAATGGTGTCTCAACAGACCCTTGAGCCAATTCTGTTACACTATCACTTCCCCCCATGCTTGATCTTTCCTCATTTGAATCCATGTTACCCGCAACTTCACTTCCACTCTCAGTATTTGACTTAGTATCTACAGAAAGTTTCTTGGACAGTTGTTCCATATCCGCGTCAACGGCAAAACTGAAGAATATGTTGTTATGAACATACCTGAAATAAAAAGATATGGCATTACCAAATTTATCTCAATTTTAGGTAGGATAACAAGAACAATCATGCAAAGTGGGGGAAAAGTATGCTGTAATAAATGAAATTACTAAACAAATAACACAGAAATAAATGAACTGACAAACTGCTAAGAGATGCCTAAGCCTAAGGACCTTTAAATGAATAACGATCTCCCCTAGATGCAGGAAAACTGGACAACGTAACTCCTCATAGAAATCATAAATAATATTTCCAAAGGCAATGTGAAAGATAACAGAGTTTGCAAAGCATCCTAAAATTCTCAATCAAACACATAGTTCTTTTAAGGAACACTAACATGTGAAAGCACTTGGGATCAGTTGGATTTATAGGCGGTATACATCTGTTGACTCCAACAGTACCACTAATTGTTGCATCAACAATAATGCAAAGTGGGGGAAAAGTATGCTGTAATAAATGAAATTACTAAACAAAGAACACAGAAATATATGAATTGACGAACTGCTAAGAGATGCCTATCACAAACATGACGAGGGGAAAACTGGACAACATAACTCCTCAGAGAAATCATAACTAATATTTCCAAAGGCAATGTGAAAGATAACAGAGTTTGCAAAGCATCCTAAAATTCCCAATCAAATGCAGAGTTCTTTTAAGGAACACTAACATGTGAAAGCACTCGGGATCCGTTGGATTTATAGGCGGTATACATCTGTTGATGACTCCAACAGCACCACTAATTGCTGCATCAACAAAGTCCGAGGTCACTTTATAGAGAGCCCTATCCCGCAGGATCCTGCAAAAATTGTCCACATGATAAGCAGAAACCTTAAAATGAACAACAACGGATTAAAGCCTGCAAATAAGTGGCATGCATGTCCAATTTAAAATAAAAATAAGATGATGATTTATTCTCGAACAAAACAGTACATTTTGTACTTTGTAATCTTAACATTTAATAATAAAGAGTGTTGGATTAAATTTCTAAATTTCCCTTTCAATCACATTAATTGTACATTTTGGGGCTTATTATGTCAAGGTTAGAACATTAATGACCCGTTTAGTTACATAAGTATTAGCATAAGGAAAAGCTTAATTATTACATGGGTAAAACCTCAAGTAAAATATAATACCTCTTCAAAATAAGCAATATATATTCATTCTCTTTATTCAAACTGTCATGTAAATGGCTAAAAATTACCAAGTTAAGTCAGTTTATTGCTACTTGTGTGCTAAAACATGAGGAAAAAATAACACTGTGGCATCATACTAAAAACATTTAATTTCGTTTCAGTATGACAGGATAAATTTAATATTGTGTTTGACATGCATGCTATTGCAGTCTAAATTTACAGTAACTATTAAATTCGGTGCACAAGCATATAAAACTGTTGTTCAAACATAATATATTCTTATCAAAATGAATAATCCACATTCCAATGATCACATACATCCAGCTAGACATACTTTGCAAAGAATAATGATTAAATGTTTTATTACTAGCTAATTATTAGATAATAAGCACTATAAATCTACAGAATGAAATATGTTCTTCAAAAAATAAATTACAAAAATTAGAAGTTATAAACATTTAGAATCTAATTATAAGGAGGCCATGATATTATGTACCTTTCTTGAGGAGTTGTATGTGGAAATTCTCGGCAAGATTGCAGTTCCTCATTCCAATCTCTTTGCATGCCAATCAACTCACTCCCATATGAAGGAGTCAATGCATTCTCTGCTCTGGCTGCATCACGTTTGTGATCTGACAACAGCACAAATAGAAAAATAAGCTTTTGCAATGCAACCTACTTAAATTTATTCTTTTTAATTTTTTTAAATGAAAATAATACATATTCTTACTGCACAAACATCTAACAAGCATACCCAAAAAGAAAACACAAAATAATTATACTAGATGGAAGGGAATAGAATGGAATATTAGGAACAACTACTTTGTTTCCACTTCTCTTCATTTGGTAGGAGAGAAGTACAAGACGAAAAGAAAATGGGTGCACTTGCACCTATCCTTTCCCTTCAAATCAAGTCCTATGGGATATAAAAACATCATTCAACATACATTTAACAATTTTATGTACAACATTATCCTATCTTCTCTCTTTTCCTCTATTGTTATCCTCCATACCATACAACTTAAATAACTCTTCCCTTTCTTTTTTCCCTTTCATCACCTTTTTCGCTTCCCTCCATTTTCCTCCCTACCAAGCATAGTATAAGAGAAAACAGACAAAAAAGTTCCCTCCACATCAGAGAGTTCAATCTACTTTTTCCTTTTCCAAAGCTAAACACTAAGTATAACTTTATAAAGTCAAACTTACCAGGAACTGGATATGATTCCAGCCATGAATTTGGTGGAAGCAAAGATTGAACATTTTCAAAAGGATGCGCAGTGGCCTTCCCCTCCATAATCTCATGGAAAGCTTCATTACAAATACACAAAAAGAAACAATTACAGGATAACAGTAAATGGGCTACAAAATTTCAACCCCCTAACACCAGTTAAAAGAATGTTTTGACATATTATGTTACCTTTCCTGAATTTAGAGCTAATTTTCTGCAAGAGTCCAACAAGAGTTGTTGCTTCGTAACCACCTTTGCTTGGTCTGGGATCAAGAACATTCCCCGTGCTTGAATTGACATAAAATATCTTTGTGGTTCCCGTAACACAGTATTTGTTGCCCTCTAAAGTTACTATATCCAAATAGATCAAATCTCCTACAAGCCTGTCCCCAACAAAGTTCAATATGTTGTCACTCATTCAAGATAAATGCCAAAACACATTCACCCAACAACAAAAAACTCATTCAATATTAAAAAAAGAAGAAGAAATCCAGCAATTCACCTTCGATAGCTAGGTGGAGGATTGAAGGATGAAAAAACAATGCTCTCCACACATTTGATCTCCTTTGAAGATGAGGACAGCAATTTACCTAATGATCCAGTAACATCCTCCATAAAGCCCAAGCCATCAAGCTCTGGAACATCAACTTTCGCAGCATCTGGATTAAATAAAACTGAAGGTTAAAATCCCAGTGTTTAGTGTTTACAAAATGGAAAATGACAATGACAGTGAATTAAGGTCCAACTTCAAACCTCCTGAATTGAGAGCTTTAGTTTGTGCATTCTCGTACTGCAATGCAAGTGAAGTTGAGAGTGAGGCATGAAGTGTAGAAATGGAAAGCAGATCTCTTGTGCGGTGAACATGAGCTCTTATAGATCTATCGTCATATAGTGCTGCCAAAAATCTTAGGTTAGAGCCCACATAGAAACCTTAAAACCATAAATGGAAAAAACAATGATAGTATACCAGCAACCATCTCCAAGGAGCAACCACCGGTAGTAATGTCAGCTACATCAGAAATTTCATTATAGTCTTCTAAATGATGAGTTGAACCATCCTTAATGTGCAGCAGTAAATCATAGCATGTGAAGTAACAGGTCTCTGGAGCATCAAGAAGGAATTGGCGTATGTCCATGACAGAATCTCCAGGATTCAACTGCATATACAAATAGTGAATTCATCATTTAAACCACATCAGTACTAAGGCAACTACGTGAAAAGAAAATTCAATATTGCAACCCAATGGAAATCAATCCACATATAGATTTGTATGCACATCCACCCATAAAAAGCACACATCTGCAAACCATATACAGGCGTATAGACTATAGAGAGAGAAGCATAGTTTCAAAATCAAATCGGTTCACCTGCAGTTCAAGCTTTTCCCCATTTTGAGTTTTAACAGCAACTGGATAAAGATGAAGGTCACCTGCAACAGCAATCCAAGAAGTATTCAATAGAGGTAGATCCATAAAACACGCTTAAATTAAGATTTCATATAAACAACAGCAAAAGCAGGTTGTTAACCCTAAACTAAAAAGTCTAATAGATGCAAAGACACCGAAAGAATATTCATCTGTCTAATATTGTTCAAGGAAACATATTTATCAACAACTGCTCTGAATTTTGACAAATGAACAAGTACACACAAAGATAAATAACTGAAATCACAGATTAGACCAACTGAACATATATACATATAGATAAATTATTGAAATCATAGATTCTAGATGGAAAAGTAATAATAATGAAGCTCTTTCTTTAAACACCAATGCTAATAAATCTCTTGAAAAAAAGGAAATCATTATAAGATTTCAGAGGTGATCATAATATGCTAATGAAAGGTCATCACAGTAAAAGTAATAATATAGCAATCATGCATACAAATTCACCTTGCTTTGGTTCGCTTGAAGAATTCGAAGCTTCTTGCTCCGTCAACTCTGACTTGGGACCAGATGATACAACCGTGGTTGCAGCTCCATTAGAGTCAATATTAGGAGGCTTGGAAGCAGTTACATTATCCTTCAAGGGAACATCAGAAGAGACAGCTTGCTCTGAAGAAGTTGTTGAATTGTGTGAGCCTCTCCGGTTCCTCCCCTTATTAGATTTCCCAGCCATTTGCAGGAACTTGATTCTCAATACCTAAATTTATAAGCACATAAAGAGTTCGAATAAGTTCTGCAATGTGCAAAAATCCGATAACAAATATTATAACAGCATAACATGGTTCTCTTACGTTTATCAGTAATATAAAAACATATGCAACAAATGCCGTGAATTCCATACAAACTCAGAACAAACTAGAGGGAGAACAAAAACAAAAGCCCATAAGCTAAGAAGATATCATAGACGGTTCCACAGAAATTGAAATAATATGTATATGTGTCTGTACTCTGTATATACGTTAAAAGGAAAAGCTTTAAGACGGACAACAACTGAATGGACCTAATAAGATGCAAACTCGTTATTAGACAAACTTGTTATCGGCAAAAATAAGAGTAAAAAATAGATTAGAAACATTAGACCATAATGATTTCACCGAACAATGCATTCAACAGAATGCAAGATGCTAACCAACTGTAAGTATCATACCCAGGCAGTAGCTGCATCGTATTCTGTTTGGGTTACCAAGGGATGTTAAATAGCAGCGGCCTAGCACTGCGGTGGCGGCTATTTCTCAGTAGCCGCACGTACACCTCCAACGCAGTGTAAACAAACAGCAGCAACAAATAGCAGTGTAACGGAAAAGAGCGGCAATAACGGTCCGCTATTTCCAATAAACAGATGAGTTTAAAATATACATATCTTCTCAACAAAGTAAACAGAAAAAGCATGGGATGAAACAGAGTAACAACCAGTAGAATCGAAAACAGAAAATGAAATATAGCGGAGTGATGCAGAGGCAGAGAGATCAACCTCCCAAGTGAAGGTTAGGGTTTCAAAAATTACCTGGCCGGTGGGAAAGGCGAGAAAGGGCTTGGGTCAGAAGAGAAAGACTGGAACAGGGTGGTTGTGGTGGTGAGGTATCTGGCGGCGCGGCTGTGCGAAGAGAAATGAGAATAGGTCGGTATTTTTAAAGGAGATTTTAGAGAAATGATGTATATCAATTTCGTTGGGATAAAACTAAGCATTTTAGTAGAATTTTAGTTTATACAACTTTGTTAGATTAAGGTTAACGGAAAAAACCCCCCAAATTTATAATTTTTTCAGTTTGGTGTCTAATATTTTTTTAAGTTATTTGATATCTAACATTTTATACTGTAATTCAAATTAGGATTTTTTGTGATAGACATTAAAATTTTTCGACATATTTTTGATATTATTTTTAAATTTTATTTTTAAAAATTCAAAAAATCTTTAATTTTGTTTTAAAAAAACCTCAAAATATTTAATTTTTTAAACTCTCTAACCTAAATCCCTAAATTCTTTCTCTCCCACCACTGATTCAACAACCACTGGTCACCTTACCTTCGTCGCCCCCTGATTGAAATCCTCATCATCTCGTCGTAAAAAATCGACGAATGAACCGTCGACGAACATCCAACAATGAAGAAAAAAGACCGAATGGGCTTCTAATCAACAGCTAGAGGGTGTGAGATGTTGAACGATGAGGTACATGACGTTTGGGTGGTGAACGGTGAACCGTCGACGTGTAGGGATGCCGGACGGTGGGAGAGATGTAATTTGAGGTTTTGATTGAAATAAATTAATACTTTGAGGGTTTTTTTAAAAAAAGTCTATATTTTTTAAAAAATTCATAAATTAAATAAATAAAAACATGCCACGTGTCATGTTTTTATTAGATAACAAAATATGTATAACGGTCGTTGATGAAAAACCTGATTTGAGTTACGAAATGAAACGTTAGGCACCAAATTGACATGAAGAAAACGTTAGACACCAAATTAAAAAAAAGCGTATAAATTAGGCATTTTTTTTACTATTAAATCTTATATTAATATTTAAATAAACAGTTATTGTATATTACTATTATATGATTCTATATTATAATTTGAGTACTTTCTTTTCTTTTAATTTATATGGTTGTTTATTAAATTAGCCTTATAATTTTAATTTATATTTTTTAATAAAACTCACAAATATTAATATCTAAATAAACAATAATGGGGATGAGAATTATTATATTCGAACCATGAGGATAACCGAACTGTACCCGTATAAATCACCGTGAAGATCCCCGAAAAATATATGCAGGGATCCTAATATTTTACAAATTTTTTAATATATATATATATATATATATATATATATATATATATATATCCTTAATATATGTCTTAATAAAAAAATGGATAAACTACATAAATAGTCATCAAACTTTCAGGGCACTTTTATTTTAGTCACTAAACTTTTAAAAATTGCATTGTAGTCACCGAACTTTTAATCCGCTGTCAGTAAGGTCCCTCTCATTAACTTCCGTTAAAAACGTTGTCATGGCAAGTTAGCTTTTTTTTCTTCCTCTCCTATTTTAACAACCATTCACACAAACATATTTTGCATTGCATCTAAAGAGTAAGTAAATATTACCTTAACTCAAATTATCAAATAGAAGTCTCGCTCAAGCCTTCCAAGCTTTCCTTTTGCCTAATACTTCGAAGGCTTTTCAACGTCCATGAAAATATGAGTAAGTATGGAGATAAATCAAAACAATAATATAGAAAATTAAAAGATGAAAATAAGCATAAAGTCAAATAATAAAAGGATATAAGTTCAATAAATCTCATCTCTCTTACAATCCAACAAAACTCACTTTACACAATTTCTTTCTAAATGATCTTTAAGATCAATATAATATTAACAAGATGATAAAGATAAAAAAACATAATGATATATTAGCAAAAAGGCTTATGAAGTAAAAGCTCCTTCCATGGAGATTATATGTTATTAGATTCCTTTGCTGCCTAAGATGCATTTGAGAGTTATTAGATTTTGTGTTGTTTTTGTTGATATTTTATCTTTTTGTTCTTTAATAAAATTGATATTTAAATATTTTTATGTTTTTGTATTTCTAAAGTTATTAGATTTTGTTGGTGTAAATATTTTAGTTGAAAAGGGGTTTTAATAGTTGAGATGTTTAGGCAGGTGCAAAGATGTGCATAGGCAGTAATAGTGGTTGTTTACATCTTAATTATTTTATTTGGTAGAGTTTTCCGTTAAATTTTTTTTGAAATAATATTAAAATTTTTATGTTGTTATGAATATTTATCTATGTGGATGTCTATCATGATTAGAACTTTATCTAAGGAGTTTGATTTATTTATTATTAGGAATATTATCTCTATTATTTAGAGTTTAATGTGTTATGTATTTCTTATGCCTATAAATAGATGATTCATTGAAGGCATTGTACACGATTCTATATTTTGAGAATAATACAATCTCCCTCTTTCTCTCATCTCTTTGTTCTTCTTGTTCTTATTCTTGTTCTTCTTTATTTTATTCACAACACGTTATCAGCACGAGTTTCCTCGAAGAATTTTGACGAAACTAAAAACCAAATTAATCTTCAGTCGGACGTGTCGATGGTCTTACTCCAAAAATGTTGCTAATATGTTGCGGCAATCGAAAATCCCAATCATCAAGATTCTTGATCAAAGAATACTAATTCTGCATACGACGATAAAGTTCCCTTATGACATTCAGGTAAAACTATTAATGTTTTCAACTTTAGTTACATAATCAAGTTTATGTATTTGACTTGAATTGAATTTCTTAAAAAACTTTTTAATGCGGTCTATTGAATTGTTATCAAATTTAATTTGATTTGAATTGTATTCTGTTAAACATCCCAATTTGATAAATAATTATCATTATTGTTTGAATTTTTCTAGTTGAAGTCTTTTTAATCTAATTGATATTTTATGCTTATTTCATGTATTATATTTATTAATTTTCATATCAATAAGTTTCTAAAGAATAGAAATTGTCTTAGTTTATATTATTCTATTGATGATTGATGAGAATTGATGTTTTTAACCTTGTTTTGAGTTTTACATGATATCTTTAAATGGCTTGGAAAGAGATATGACATAAAGAGATTATGAGAAGCTGTCTTGGTTATTTGCTATGTCTCAATTGTCCTCAAGAAGAAAATCAATATCGGTAAATTCCGATTTTATTTTATTTTCCTTTAAATTATGATTTTAATGTGTGATAAATCATGGTGAATTTTAATCTATAAAAAGATCGTTATAAAGTCTATATTTGCTCGAAAGCAATATTTATTCTTTGTCGAAAAACTCGACCATAGACTTCTCCCAATTTCAAGTTACGAAAATTCATCTTGGTCCAAAAAGTTTTATGGGAGGCATTCCCTGAAGTGAGTGCAAGACATGATGTTTATTCCATGTGATTATCAATGATGAGGCATTCCCTGAAGTGAATGCAAGCATGATGTTTATTCCATGCAATTATCAATGATGGGGCATTCCCTGAAGTGAATGCAAGCATAATGTTTATTCCATGCGATTATTGGAACTGTTTCATTCCCTGAAGTGAATGCAAACATGGTAAATCATTATTGAATTAGAGACATAGTTTCGATATAATCCAAGTATATTGACTGGACATCCCGTTCTGCGAGGCTACTGGTCTCAAAGGAGGTTTTTAAAGGACCTTGTGGACAGGTTTAACAATGCCGCGTACGAGGATTAAATCTTTGTTCTCTGTGATAAGGATATGTGAAAAAGGTTTCAAAGGCCCATTGGCTCTACTCTATTCCCTGAAGTGAATGTGAGATTATATTATGGAAGGAATAAAAAACACATTAAAAGTTGTGGTCGTGGTCGAGGCTATGAATATACACATGAAAAAATATAGTCGTTTTAAGAATACTTCTACCCGCTGGTAGCGAAGTTATAAGGATGACAAGAGTGATAAAGATCATTCTAAGGAAGTGAAATCCTTTTATCAATGTGATGTTATAAACCATTGGTTTCGTAATTGTCAAACGCCAAAGTATTATGGACTTTATCCATAATCATGAATGATAAATGAAATAAAATATAAACAAAATTTGTTTATGGCGAAAATAATTATGGCGTTATTGGTCCAACTCAATTGGATATTGTTAATTTTCTCATAACCCTTGAAGGGAATAATTTACCATTTATTTTATTTCCCTTATAACCTCTAAAAGGAATAATTAATTTTTATTTTATTTTATTTATGTTAATTCGTTTTATCTATTACTTATTTATGTTAGTTTGCTTTATGTTTATTTATTTCACATATTATTTATTTACGCTTTATGTTAATTTATTATTTGAAGAATATGATTACTTCCGGAATAAAATATACAATGAATTGTGGCTATTTATGCCTAGCAGATAATGCAAGTACTCATATTGTACTTAAGCATAAGAAATATTTTTTCCATTTAAATGCAAGGGGAAATATGAGTAATATTTCTCAAAGTACTAAAATATCAATGCTTCGAAAGAGCACTTGAAAGTTTATCTATGATAGATAATCGACTTGATATGATGTGCTATATTTTATATTTTTCATTCCTCGAAGTGAATGATACAAAGTACATATTTTCATTACCCTAAGTAAATGAAACAAAGCACATTTTGAAAGGTGTATAATTATGCATTTCTCGATTAAAATGCAAGAGAATAATGTGAGTACTATATCCGGAAGTACTAATATCACAAAAGGCTCTGGTTTAGCAAATATGTTATTGTCAAATGGAACTTTATTCCATATTCACAATGTGTTATACTCGTCAAAGTCATAAAGAGACTTATTTAATTTTAAAGATATTCACGGTAATGGATATCATATTGAGACCATTAATCAATGGGATGTTGACTATCTTAATATTATGAGTATAAATCAAAGCAATAATAAAAACTTGAAAAAGTTATATGCACTGTCATCCATAGTGTACTACAATAGAATTAGTACAAATTGAAGCTCATGCTATTGTGAATCAGAAGTTTACTGATAACTTTATTATTTGGCAATGACCGGTTAGACCATCCCGGTTCAATTATGATGCGAAAATTTGTTGACACTTTCATGTGGTAATTTATTGAAGAGTTGAAATTTTCTTCAAAGTAATGTTTTCATGTGATACTTGCTATCAAAGCAAACCGATTATTCAATCATCATCAGCTGTGATAGATTGCGAATCTATTAATTTTTTTCTAGAACGGATACAAAGGTGATATATATGGGTCCATACACCTTTCTTATAGTCCATCTAGATATTTTATGATTTTGATCGATGCATCGAATAGATGGTCATATGTATCCTTGTTATCAACCCGTAACTTGGTGTTTGCGAGGCTACTTGCTCAGTTGATAAAATTATGAGCACATTTCCAGATTACCTTATAAAGACAACCGGTCTTGATAATGCTGGTGACATATCATTTTACATGTAGTATCACTAATTCGCATCAAGCCAACAAATTATTATAAGTTCTCCCCATTACAAATGGTTTTTGGTCAAAACAAAATATTTCTCATCTTAGATTTTTTTCTTGTGTGCGGTATATGTTCTTATTCCTCTACCACAACGCACAAAGATGAGTTCTCAAAGGAGGTTGGGAATATATGTAGATTCAAATTTCCCTTGATAATTAAATATCTTAAGCTTCTGATAGGGAATTTATTTACGGCTCGATTTACTACTATCATTTTAATGAGTCGATTTTCCCAACATTAGGGGGAGAAAATAAAATAGCTGGGAAAAAAAAAATTGGAATGAATTATCATTGTCTTAGTTTGATCCACGTACTCAACAATGTGAACTATAAGTTCAAAGGATAATTCATTTAGCAAATCAATTGTCAGATGATTTTGCTGACCCTAATTGTAACCCCCTCGTCCCGGTCTGGTCGGATGACCGATCCGAGTGGTCCACACGGGGAAAACCGAAGCGAAACCCGTTAAGGCTTCCCCTCGGTTAATGACCCAGAAAATTTCTTTTTATTTTATCTTGTCTATAGGCATAATTAAACCCTATGTGAAGTACAACAACGGAAGATACAAACAATGCAACATACTCCGACCAACCATAACATTAAACAGCTCATTTTAATCCTTTACAGCAGGCCGTTTCGAAACGCCCTTAGGGTGTTCCAAAACGCTTTGACTTAGTCAACAGGCCAGGGTCAACCTTAAGGTGACCGTTTCGAAACAGGGGTGACCTGTATCGGAACGGCCCTAACGGTCAACTTCTCGTGGTCAACGAGATTTGACCGTTTCGAAACTTCAAACCCCCGTTTCGGAACGCCTTCATCTCGCCAATTTCTCAAAATTCCAGTAGCAAAAATGTTCCGAAACGACCCCCATCCGTTTCGAAACGGCAGGCCAAATGCAAAGGGACCGTTCCGAAACAGGATGGCCCGTTCCGAAACGCCCCCTGTCTGCAGACTCGTTTTGGCTGTTTTAAGGCACTAGGGTGCCCCAAAACACACTACAACACCATCACATTTAAGCTTAAGGCAACCCAGCTATTCTAGCATGCTTCAACAAGATTAAAACAAGTCCAAACACTAAGGCAAGACATCATAAGGCATGCATTCATATAACATCATTCAACACAAAGATAACCTCTTAGGCATATGGCTAACATTCAAACTAAGCAATTCGGGCATGAGTTACAATTCAACATGGCAATACCAACCATACAAAATCAAGATATCAAGGAGTCTAAACAAGCTTCTAAACAACTAGAACAAACCATTAAAACAACACATGTCCCATTGCTCAAACTATTACATGTTTAACATTTAAAAGTCATACTTGATGTACTCAAGTCAACAACCACACTTGGAGGCCCTCCACTTGCTCGAGCAACCCGCGAACTAAGGATCTACAATGTTGAACAAAGAGAGCGTAAGCAATAATGCTTAGTGAGGGTAAGCTCTAAAAACAAACCTCAACATTGTAGGGTCCGAGCACGATCTAGCCAAGGCATTACACAAAATACCAAGGATCCACAAGATAAAGATGCATGAGCAATAGACAATATAAATGCCATGATCATAAGCTCAAATCCACAATACATGCAATCACATTTAAGCATCCAATTAAAGCTCATATATCTCAACACATTGATACACATATCAATCAACATTGGCACCTAGCTATGACTCAAATACGCGGATAAACATGTTGGAAACTCACATCCAACAACCACATTACCTCACGGTGGGATTACACTCATCACCGGTCTCGCGGAGGGGATTCCACTCATCCTCACGCCTCGTCGATGGGATTCCACTCATCACCGACTATATTTAAATACAATTTCCGGGCGAACCCGTACTCCTCCTTGGTGACTCAACGCCACCAAGGCCACGCACGACTTTTGACTCATGTGTACACACTAACATCCTAATGATCGATCATTTGTATTCAAGTATACTAGTGCCAATATTTACTCATTTCACGTTACTCATTTCAATCAATTCCGTGCTTAGCACGTACTCACCAACAACCATCATCATGCATGTCTCAAGCATCACAATTCATGTCCCATCTCACATGTATAACACAATATACATAAGCATCCATATCACATTTCATATGAGACATACACAACCATATACATGAGTTCATCCAAAGGCTCTAGATCAAGTTTAGGATTAGGCTACCACCCCAATCCTAACTCTAGGTGGGTCTACCAAGCCCAACCTAGTCCATATACTCGAACCAACTATTTTAAAACCAAGTAAAACATTTAACCACTCACCTAAGCTTCCAAGCTCAAAGACCAAGCGAGCAACCACCTTCAATTTCCCAGATTCACTTCCGATGCTTCACCGATGCCCAAACCCGATTCTAATCATCTCAAACACAAACAAAACATTCATAATCAATATCTCATCATCGAAACTAACCCGGATCAACATTAGCAAGCATTCAACACTCAAAATCAACCCCAAAACAGAATTTCCGAGCAGCCCCTAAAACCCACTGAAATCTTCCATTTCAAGCATCCAAACAACCTTCAAATTCACCCAAAGTGACCCTCATATATCATACTACCAACAGCCCCCAAAATCCAACATTAACCGACCCCAAAAACCACTTTAAAACCCTCCAAAAACCCCTTGGAAACCCAATTCCGAAAATTTCCCAAAATCATTTGAAATTCACATATAATATACCATTTGACCTCTATACACCATAACTAAGTATATCAAATCAAAACATTTCATTTATCAACATAAAGGTCTCATTTTTAATCAAAATATTCAAAACTTCCATTTTCTAAAAACTTCATGAAAACGAAAATAAATGGTACTTCCATGGAGAGGGAGGTGAGGGGAAGTCAAAAATGCTATTACCTTTCAAAACGGAGTTGAAATGAGGAGGAAAGGTGATGGAACATTGCACTACAATGGTGGGGAGAGTTTGTCGTGGGTTTTGTGGAGAGAGGGAGAAGATGAGTGAAATTTTGGGTTTTTATTTGTTTTGTTTTATTCCTTTAGAGATCAAAAGACTCATTTACCCTTAATGAATTTGGCTATTCACAAGGAGGGGTAAATCCATGACTAATTGTGGTTTAAATCTTAAAACATGGTCAACCCAAATTAATTAATTTGAGAACAAAACCCGAAATATAATTTAGAGTATAAAACCGAGCCCAAATAATATTAAAATATTATTTTTACCTAACCCCTAAACCCGGGTGTTACAACTCTCCCCCACTTAAGGAATTTCGTCCCCGAAATTACCTGGTGGAAACAGATACGGAAACTGCTCAACCATATCCGCTTTCCTCTCCCACGTGGCCTCTTCCACGCCTCTATGTCTCCACAACACCTTGACCAAGTCTATGGTCTTGCCACGCAACACCTTGCTATTAGAAGCAAGTATCTCAACGGGCTCTTCATTATAGGACAAATCTGGATTTAACTCTATCTCCTCAACGGGCATCACATGAGAAGGATCCGATCTATATCTCCTAAGCATAGACACATGAAAGACGTCATGGATCTTTTCTAACTCAGAAGGTAACCTCAAACGATAAGCCACGGGTCCAATCCGCTCAACTATCTCATACGGACCAATGAACCTCGGACTCAACTTGCCCTTTCGGTCAAATCTCATTACCTTTTTCCACGGAGATACTTTCAGAAACACTTTCTCACCCACTGTGTACTCAATATCTTTCCTCTTCAAATCTGCATAAGACTTCTGACGATCGGAAGCTGCTTTCAAGCGGTCACATATCAACTTTACTTTGTCGGTGGTCCCCTTAAGCAAGTCTGGCATAGGTAACAATCTCTGACCTGTCTCGGCCCAACAAATCGGAGTCCTACACCGTCTACCATACAAAGCCTCATAAGGTGCCATCTGAATGCTAGACTGATAACTGTTGTTGTAAGCAAACTCAACCAACGGTAAGTGCTTCTCCCAAGAACCCTGGAAGTCAATCACACAACAACGAAGCATATCTTATAGAATCTGTATCACTCGCTCTGACTGCCCATCGGACTGAGGATGATACGATGTGCTGAAATGCAAACGGCTACCTAAAGCACTATGCAAGCAACCCCAGAATCTCGAAGTAAATCTAGGATCCCTATCTGAAACAATAGACTTCGGAACCCCATGAAGTCTCACAATCTCACGGATGTACAAGTTTGCCAACTTGTCTAAAGAATCCGTAGTGTTCACTGCTAAGAAGTGAGCACACTTAGTGAACCTATCAACAATCACCCAAACAGAGTTCTTCTTCGAAGGAGACAAAGGCAACCCCGACACAAAATCCATGGTGATCCTCTCCCATTTCCATTCCAGAATCTTTAAAGGCTGTAACAAATCTGAAGGAACCTGATGTTCCGCCTTCACTCTCTGACAAACCATACAACGGCTCACATACTCGGCTACATCTCTCTTCAAACCAACCCAGAAGTAATCATTCTTCAAGTCTCGGTACATTTTGGTACTACCCGGATGCATAGAAAAGGGACTCGAATGTGCTTCACTCAGAATCTGACGTCTCAACTCAACATCTTCTGGAACGACAACTCTATCTCTAAAGCACAACAAGTTCTCACCACTGAAACTGTACTCGGTCGGTCTTCCCTCGGCTATGTCCTGAACATGAGGAACTAAACTCACATCTTGCAACTGCTTCTCTCTAATCAACTGAATCAAAGAAGGCTTCACTTGCAACTCGGTGATCAAACCACCATCATCGGACACACTCAATCTAGCAAACATAGCTCTCAACTCAACGGCCACTTTTCTACTCAAAGCATCGGCTACTACATTTGCTTTACCCGGATGGTACTCAATGGTCAAATCATAATCTTTCAACAACTCTAGCCATCTTCTCTGTCTCAAGTTCAACTCTTTCTGTGTCATCAAGTGCTTCAAGCTCTTGTGATCGGTGTAGACAATACACTTCTCACCATACAAATAATGACGCCAAATCTTCAATGCAAACACAACTGCGGCTAGCTCTATATCATGAGTAGGATAGTTCTTCTCATGAATCTTCAACTGTCTAGAAGCATAAGCAACAACTCTCCTCTCTTGCATCATGACACATCCTAAGCCTACGTAGGAAGCATCACTGTAAACCACAAACTCTTTACCTGAAACAGGTTGCACTAACACTAGAGCATTCGTCAAAGCTTCTTTCAATTTCTCAAAGGCCTTCTGTCTTGCATCTGACCATTCAAATTTGACTCCTTTTTGCAACAATTTAGTCAAAGGAGCAGCTACCCTAGAGAAACCATCAACAAATCTCCTATAGTAACCGGCTAATCCTAGGAAACTCCTAATCTCTGTCACGGACTTAGGTTGTTTCCACTCAACAATAGCCTCAATCTTCGATGGATCAACACGGATACCTTCGGCCGAAACAACATGGCCAAGAAACACAACATCTCGAATCCAGAACTCACACTTACTAAGCTTCGCATACAACTGATTGCTCAACAATCTCTGTAAAACAAATCTCAAGTGCTCATCATGCTCTTCTTCTGTCTTCGAGTACACAAGTATATCATCAATGAAGACAACTACAAAACGGTCTAGATAGTCTCTAAAAATTCTGTTCATCATGTCCATGAATGCTGCTGGTGCATTCGTGAGCCCAAATGGCATCACAAGAAACTCATAGTGACCATATCTAGTCCTAAAAGCTGTATTCGGAACATCACACTCCTTTACCTTCAACTGGTAGTACCCGGATCTCAAATCTATCTTCGAGAACACTGAAGCACCTCTCAACTGATCAAACAAATCATCTATACGAGGCAACGGATACTTGTTCTTCACAGTCAACTGATTCAACTGTCTATAGTCAATGCACATACGTATGCTACCATCCTTCTTTTTCACAAATAACACTGGAGCACCCCACGGATAACTACTAGGCCTAATGAAACCACAGTCTAATAATTCTTGCAACTGACTCTTTAATTCTTTCAACTCTTTCGGAGCCATGCGGTATGGAGCTATCGAAACTGGATTAGACCCTGAAACTGTCTCAATCACAAACTCAACATCTCTGTCAGGAGGCAAACCCGGCAACTCTTCAGGAAACACATCTGGAAAGTCACACACTGTTCTGATATCTTTCGGTCTAGCTTCACTCATATCCGGATTCATAACATAAGCTAAATAAGCCCCACATCCAGAGTCCATCAACCTATGAGCCTCTAAAGCTGACACCACATTAGACAAGAACTTAATGTTCTCGCCTACTACTACTACCTCGTAGTCATCAGAAAGCTTCAAAGAAATTCTCTTTGTCTCAAAATCCACACTAGCCCGATGCTCAACCAACCAGTCCATACCCAGAATAATGTCAAAACCATAGAAAGGAAGTTCCATCATATCAACAGAGAACACATGACCCTGAATCTTCAGTGGACACCTCCTATACATACGTCTAACCACAACTGTCTCACCAAAAGAACTAGTAACATGCATACCTACATCTAAGATCTCAACAGGGATATCTAACTTCTGTGCATGCTCACTCAAAATGTAGGAATGCGTAGAACCCGAATCAACCAAAGAAAGCAAAGACATAGACTGTAACTCGAAATTACCTGCTATCACATCGGTGTCGTTCCCGGCCTCTCTCTGAGCATAAACTCTCGCTGGTCCTCCCGCCTCTGGCTGCACAGCCACAACATGAGCAAGGTTCCTCTGAGCATCAACTCTAGGTGCATCAGTCCTATGCTGGAAGTAGCCACGGCCGCGCCCACGGCCTCTCTGAAAATCATTCGCTCTCGCAGGAGCCTGAGCAATTTTCGGTGCCTGAGCCGCCTGATGCGGACAATCCCTCCTAAAGTGGTCCCTCGAACCACAGTTCCAACAAGCATGGAAGTTACCCCAACACTCACCAGTGTGCTGTCTCCCACATCGTGTACACTCGGGCAAGCGCCCTCCTCCTCTATGGCCATGATGGCCTCTACCATGGTGGCCACCGCCACGTCTCTGATCAAATTGATGTCCGCCACCCCTATGCCTCTTGGCATCTCTACCATCAAAGTGGTTATGCCTCTTGCCAGAACTAGAACCACTAGATCGTTTGGCCGAACCCAAACTATGCTCTAAATCCTTGGCCCTCGCGACCAACACATCAAAGTCTGAGTAGTCAGAAGCTAGCGTGTACCTCTTAACCTCTTCATTCAATCCGTAGCGGAATCGGTTACAGCGTTCCACTTCAGTAGGAACCAACTCTGGGGCATACTGACTCAAGCGAACAAAGCAGATCTCATAATCAGTCACAGAAGCATCTCCCTGAGTAAGAGCCATGAACTCTCGCTTCTTCTCATCTAGGTACCTCGGTCCCAAGTACCTCTTCCTGAATGCAAACTCAAAGAAGTCCCAATCCATCTCTGCCTCTGGAACCCCGGTAGTAATGGTGACCCACCAGGTGTAGGCATCACCCTGAAGCAACGATACCACACAACCCAATCTACGTGCGCCCGCACAACCCATCTGAGCCAAGATTCGGATTGTCTTCTCCAACCATAACTCCGACCTCTCCGGAGTAGATCCTCTAAACTCCTCGGCTCCCAAGCTACGGAGCCTCTCCAAAGGTAGACTAGCATCGTCACACCTAGGCTGAGCTGCAGCCTGAGCTCCCGCAACTGCGGCCTGGAATGCTCCCGCTATCGCTTGCACTAGCGGAGTCATATCAATTCCAGCCGGACCTTGGCCACCTTGAGGTCCCTCTCATCCGGCTCCATCCTCGCCCCCAACTCCAGGTGGAGGAGGTGGTGGTGGTGGAGGAGCGCCAACTTCTGCGGCCACCGGCCCTTCTAGGTGAGCCTCTACACCAACAGCCGGCTCAACAGGAGCCGCAACTCGTGGTTCCTGACGAACCATCCTCGGCCTACCCCTTGGTCTAGACATCGCCCTCACAGATAACAACTACAACCACAACAACAAAACACACAAGCTGGGTTAGCAAGGAAAGGCTTCCAAGTGTTCAAGTACGTTCCCTCACTAAAAATCATTTTTTCCAATGTAATAGTAGCAATGGGACTCACACACACATGTTTTGGAACAAAAGCAATCAACATACTTGTCAAACAAGCAACCATTCTTACAAGGCAAGCAAACACCGTGCATATCAATTAAAAACTTGAACTTACCTCACTTACTTGCCCAAGGTCTCGGTAACCTTAGGCTCTGATACCAACAAGTGTAACCCCCTCGTCCCGGTCTGGTCGGATGACCGATCCGAGTGGGCCACACGGAGAAAACCGAAGCGAAACCCGTTAAGGCTTCCCCTCGGTTAACGACCCAGAAAATTTCTTTTTATTTTATCTTGTCTATAGGCATAATTAAACCCTATGTGAAGTACAACAGCGGAAGATACAAACAATGCAACATACTCCGACCAACCATAACATTAAACAGCTCATTTTAATCCTTTACAGCAGACCGTTTCGAAACGCCCTTAGGGTGTTCCGAAACGCCTTGACTTAGTCAACAGGCCAGGGTCAACCTTAAGGTGACCGTTTTGAAACAGGGGTGACCCATATCGGAACGGCCCTAACGATCAACTTCTCGTGGTCAATGAGATTTGACCGTTTCGAAACTTCAAAGGCCCGTTTTGGAACGCCTTCATCTCGCCAATTTCTCAAAATTCCAGTAGCAAAAATGTTCCGAAACGACCCCCATCCGTTTCGAAACGGCAGGCCAAATGCAAAGGGACCTTTCCGAAACAAGATGGCCCGTTCCGAAATGCCCCCTGTCTGCAGACTCGTTTTGGCTGTTTTAAGGCACTAGGGTGCCCCAAAACACCACCAAAACACACTACAACACCATCACATTTAAACTTAAGGCAACCCAGCTATTCTAGCATGCTTCAACAAGATTAAAACAAGTCCAAACACTAAGGCAAGACATCATAAGGCATACATTCATATAACATCATTCAACACAAAGATAACCTCTTAGGCATATGACTAACATTCAAACTAAGCAATTCGGGCATGAGTTACAATTCAACATGGCAATACCAACCATACAAAAGCAAGATATCAAGGAGTCTAAACAAGCTCCTAAACAACTAGAACAAACCATTAAAACAACACATGTCCCATTGCTCAAACTATTACATGTTTAACATTTAAAAGTCATACTTGATGTACTCAAGTCAACAACCACACTTGGAGGCCCTCCACTTGCTCGAGCAACCCGCGAACTAAGGATCTGCAATGTTGAACAAAGAGAGCGTAAGCAATAATGCTTAGTGAGGGTAAGCTCTAAAAACAAACCTCAACATTGCAGGGTCCGAGCACGATCTAGCCAAGGCATTACACAAAATACCAAGGGTCCACAAGATAAAGATGCATGAGCAATAGACAATATAAATGCCATGATCATAAGCTCAAATCCACAATACATGCAATCACATTTAAGCATCCAATTAAAGCTCATATATCTCAACACATTGATACACATATCAATCAACATTGGCACCTAGCTATGACTCAAATACGCGGATAAACATGTTGGAAACTCACATCCAACAACCACATTACCTCACGGTGGGATTACACTCATCACCGGTCTCGCGGAGGGGATTCCACTCATCCTCACGCCCCGTCGATGGGATTCCACTCATCACCGACTATATTTAAATACAATTTTCGGGCGAACCCGTACTCCTCCTTGGTGACTCAACGCCACCAAGGCCACGCGCGACTTTTGACTCATGTGTACACACTAACATCCTAATGATCGATCATTTGTATTCAAGTATACTAGTGCCAATATTTACTCATTTCACGTTACTTATTTCAATCAATTCCGTGCTTAGCACGTACTCACCAACAACCATCATCATGCATGTCTCAAGCATCACAATTCATGTCCCATCTCACATGTATAACACAATATACATAAGCATCCATATCACATTTCATACGAGACATACACAACCATATACATGAGTTCATCCAAAGGCTCTAGATCAAGTTTAGGATTAGGCTACCACCCCAATCCTAACTCTAGATGGGTCTACCAAGACCAACCTAGTCCATATACTCGAACCAACTATTTTAAAACCAAGTAAAACATTTAACCACTCACCTAAGCTTCCAAGCTCAAAGACCAAGCGAGCAACCACCTTCAATTTCCCGGATTCACTTCCGATGCTTCACCGATGCCCAAACCCGATTCTAATCATCTCAAACACAAACAAAACATTCATAATCAATATCTCATCATCGAAACTAACCCGGATCAACATTAGCAAGCATTCAACACTCAAAATCAACCCCAAAACAGAATTTCCGAGCAGCCCCTAAAACCCACTGAAATCTTCCATTTCAAGCATCCAAACAACCTTCAAATTCACCCAAAGTGACCCTCATATATCATACTACCAACAGCCCCCAAAATCCAACATTAACCGACCCCAAAAACCACTTTAAAACCCTCCAAAAACCCCTTGGAAACCCAATTCCGAAAATTTCCCAAAATCATTTGAAATTCACATATAATATACCATTTGACCTCTATACACCATAACTAAGCATATCAAATCAAAACATTTCATTTATCAACATAAAGGTCTCATTTTTAATCAAAATATTCAAAACTTCCATTTTCTAAAAACTTCATGAAAACGAAAATAAATGGTACTTCCATGGAGAGGGAGGTGAGGGGAAGTCAAAAATGCTATTACCTTTCAAAACGGAGTTGAAATGAGGAGGAAAGGTGATGGAACAGTGCACTACAATGGTGGGGAGAGTTTGTCGTGGGTTTTGTGGAGAGAGGGAGAAGATGAGTGAAATTTTGGGTTTTTATTTGTTTTGTTTTATTCCTTTAGAGATCAAAAGACTCATTTACCCTTAATGAATTTGGCTATTCACAAGGAGGGGTAAATCCATGACTAATTGTGGTTTAAATCTTAAAACATGGTCAACCCAAATTAATTAATTTGAAAACAAAACCCGAAATATAATTTAGAGTATAAAACCGAGCCCAAATAATATTAAAATATTATTTTTACCTAACCCCTAAACCCGGGTGTTACACTAATAGAGTGACTAAGTCACATATACCAGCTATGAATGCTCCGTTTAAATTTGATGTCCCAGAAGGACAAACTCTAGTTGCTAATGAGTCTAACTTACGCCTGTAGCGTGGTAGACAAGTAGGTTCCAAAGATAAAAAATCCTCGAAAAAAAAGGAAGGGAGCTATAATTATGATGGTCTGATCGAGGAATTAATGAATTATGAAAATCTCAAGAAGAGATTAAAAGGTCTCCAATAGAGGCATTAACATGATTCAGGTACCTGATAATAAAGAGATCTCAATAGATTATGTCATGTCTGGTAATAAATAGAACTGAAATCAAATCGACGTCGATAATACATTTACATGCAATGTAGCACTAGAGATTTTATTTGATGATGTGGATCATGAATCATTGTCAATTGGACAATGTAAACAAAGAAATGACTGGCCAATATGGAAAGAGGCAATTGAGGCGAAACTAATATCTCTTTAGAAAAGAGAAGTATTTGGGCCTATAGCCCGTATATTGAAATGTGTAAAGCTCGTGGATATTAATGAGCCTTTGTGAGAAAGAGAAATCAAAAGGAGAAATCATAAGATATAAGTTTGTTTGGTTGCACAAAGATTCTCACAAAGACATGAAAATCGATTATGAGAAAAATATATTTCTCGGTGGTAGATGTAGTTACTTTTGGATAGTCTGAAAATAAATGAAATAACTCAGTTTCCGCCTAATGGATGTTGTTACATCTTATTTGTATGAGCCTCTTGATAACAACATTTACATGAAGCTTCTAGAAGGATTTAGACTGCCATAAGCAGTTAATTCAAGTTCTCGAGAATATTATTCAATTATATTAAATATATTTTTATGGATTAAAATATTTTGGGCACATTTAGTATAATCGCCCCATTGAATACTTATTAGCGGAAGGCTATAAGAATGATTTAATTTCCAGAGCATTTTATTAAGAGGTTTAGCTCTGGATTTGTCTTTGTTTTTATTATGTATGTTGGCGATTCATTGAGACTCATGAAGAGATCTCCTTAATAATGAAATCCTTGTGCAGCAATCGGCAAACACAGAAAAATGTTTAAAGAGACTTTACATGCATAATTCATATTTGTTGACCACTATTTGGTTGCTAGGTCTCTTAATGTAAACAAAGATCCATTCCGCCCTCGAGAAAAAGGTGATGATATTCTTGGTCTAAAAGCACCATATATATATTAATTGATCTGGAAGCATCGTATCTTGGTTGGTCCAGAAATATTATCTAAGTGCTACGAGACCATTGCCTTTAAATAATTGCTATGCATGAGGCAAAGCCGAAATATGTGTTTGGCTAAACATATCCAGAAGATATGTGAATTGCTTTCACAAGATAAGATGCAAGCTATTTTATGTAGAGATAATGCAGAACTTATATCTCAAGGTGAATACATCAAATGTGATAAAACGAAACATATCTCTTTAAAGTTTCGTCCCTCATGATCTTCAGAAGAATAGTATTTGATGGATCATTTCAAGCAATAATTTGGAAGATTTATCCACTAGTGCATACTCTATTTTCAACATTTGAAGATTATATTCAAGATTGAATTATGAAGATTCAAAGATCTTATGTGATATTTTTATGAGGGGGAGTAAATACGCGTTGCACTCTTTTTCCCTTAACCGAGGTTTTGTCCCAATGGGTTTTCCTGGTAAGGTTTTTAATGAGGCAACATGTTATGCGTACTAAAGATGTGTGTACTCTTTTTCCTTCACTAATGAAAATTTTTTCCCACTGAGTTTTTATCTTAGTAAGGTTTTAACGAGACACATTATCTTCATAGACATCCAAGGGGGGTGTTATGAATATTTATCTATGTGGATGTCTATCATGATTAGAACTTTATCTAAGGAGTTTGATTTATTTATTATTAGGAATATTATCTCTATTATTTAGAGTTTAATGTGTTATGTACTTCTTATGCCTATAAATAGATGATTCATTGAAGGCATTGTACACAATTCTATATTTTGAGAATAATACAATCTCTCTCTTTCTCTCATCTCTTTGTTCTTCTTGTTCTTATTCTTGTTCTTCTTTATTTTATTCACAACATATGTGTATTTTTTTTTTATTAATAAAGGGTGATTCAACCAAGTGCCTCATTAAAAACCCCATAAACATAATTGGGGAAAATAGTACATTTGGATGAATATAATAAACTTAACCATGACCCGAACACATAAACGCAAATTTATCCCGGTTTACAATATCAATTAAGAAACCCGGTGATTTATTAAACCATCTAGCTTCCGGGGGACAACCCCGCAAGAGTTTCGCTAAACCATCTGCCACGATGTTCGCCTCTCTCGGTATGCATTGGATACGCACTTCCCACTCTCTACGCATCATCTCCCTTATATCCTCCACTATTGCGTTACCCGGTAGGCCTCCGATTCACCTAAAATTATCTTCGCCGCAATGACACAATCCGTATCGATAATCACATTCCGATATCCAAGCCGCCATAAATGGAACAAGGAATTGTGAATGGCCCAAATTTCAAACATAAGGTTCAAACAAGCCTCTAAACATCTTGAGAATTCGAATAACCAATTTCCGAAACTATCGCGAAGAACCCCCTATAGCTGCCGCGTCCGAGTCAACTTTAAAAGCACCATCGGTATTCGCCTTAACCCAGCCAACTTCCGGCGCACACCAGCCTCGTCGTGACCGGGACAAACCGCGGCCTGCACTTGCTCTAGCTGCATCGGGCTTCCTCAAAGCTGCATCAAAATGCATAGCCAATCGCAACCCAGCTTGTAAAACATCACCAGTGTCCACGTGGTTCGGTTCCATCACCCAAGTGCATCTCTGTTTCCAAATCAGCCAACACAAGGTTGGAAATAAGGAATCCCACAAGTTAATATCTGCTGTAAAATTCCCTCGACACCTCAAATTCATCATCAACCAATCATCTCCAGTCATGGTGAAGAAATCAGTGCGTCTAGTGCTGCGCACAACTTGGTTCCACACAGTGCGCGCCTCCAGACAGGACCGAAGCGCATGGTCGACAGTCTCTATTTCCCCACAGCCATACGGGCAAAAATTCGATTCAGCCATGTGTCTTCGCATCTTTTCCGAGTTAGTTAACAATTGATTATAGCGCGCTAACCAAAGAAACATACGAATGCGTTGCGGGACTTGTTTTTTCCAAATTACCTTCCAATCCGAGCACTCAATCCATTCATCACTTCGCGCAATCAATTCATAGGCGGTCTTGGATTTAAATAGTTGGTCATCGGACCATCTCCAAGCTGCTACATCCGAGCCTAAAGAGACATGGGGGGTCTCATGCCGACAATTTTCCCTAGTTGATGACAGATTTTACATTGCAACTTTATAAATAGCGTGTTCTTAAGTTGATACTTGTTTCTATCTATTTTTATTGCAAGATATTTAATCCTCTGAGACGAAGAGCATACAAAGAAGTAGGCTATTTAAGAGGTTCTTATAAAAAAATTGTAATTTTCATTAGAAGCAAAAAAAAAAAAAAATCTCAAAACCCTAGAGTCTATGGCGTTGAGGAAGAAAGAGCTCGATGAAATTGTCTTGTTATTCATGTACAATGATAACGAAGAAGAAGATACAGATTGTAATTATGATGAAGTTTTCGTTTCACTGGAATACAAGATTATTCAATCTCTATAACTTAATTTACCATGCTTAGTTATACCTTATCTTGAATATAAGTAGAGGTAGCAATCGGGTCATTCGGTTCGGGTTCGGTTCGGGTCTATTTAGAATCGGTTTAGATTCGGTTCAAGTCGGTTCAGTTCGGGTCTAATTCGGGTCTGTGATGAGTCGGATTCGGTTCGGGTATTGGATCGGGTCAAAATCGGATCGGTTGTTTTCGGGTCGGGTCAATATCGGATCGGTCGCTTTCGGTTCGGGTCAAAATCGGGTCGTTCGGGTCGCTTTCGGTTCGGGTCAAAATCGAGTCAATTTCGGGTCGGGTCAACATTTAAATTTTCGGGTCAATTCGATTTGAGTTGGGTTAAAGGTTTGAGGTTTAGTATTTATGGTTTAGTTTAGAGTTATTGGTGTATGAGATTAATTCTGATTCAACTTGTTAATCTATGCATTTGAATTTGATTAAATATTTAAATCAAATCTTCATGTATCCATATAATTTTTTTTTGTATAATTATATTAAATCAAAGTTTATAATAATAATAATAATAATAATAATAATAATAATAATGTCTGAAATGAATTAATTTATTAAACTTAGGATCTAATTGAACTAACTAAAATCTAAAAGCATAAATCACGGACATAATTAAAATAATTTTAAAACTAAATGTGAAATTTCAATTAAATTAATCTAAATTGAAACTCAATTAAATTAAGAAAAATAGAAAGAGAATTGGTAAAAATAGAGAGGGAAAAAACAAAATTTTGGAGGGAAATAAGCCACCAATTTTTTAAGTTAGATTGAAAAAAAAGAAAAAGACAATTGAAAAAAATAGAGAGAGAAAAGATAAAATTTTGGAGGGAAATAAGCCACCAATTTTTTAAGCTAGAGATTAATTACTTTTTAGGTCATGTTGTATTTAAAATGTTACATTTTAGTCAACTTTAAGTTTTAGTTTAATTTAATTTAGTCACAAGTATTCTAACGGTTCAGACTTCGGATATAGAAATCCCCTCCCCGTAGTGATATTTAGTCTCTAAAAATTTACTTTTAGTTGGAATTAATTAATCTTTGTAATTTAGTCTATTAATTTAATATATTGATATTTTCGTTCATTTTAATTTCAAAGATTTAATTTTTAGCCAAAATTGACCCCTATTTATTTATATGGTATAATTACAAAATTGGTCATTGGACTCTCAAACTTCTCCACTTCCAAATTGTCAATTTAGTCTACAATTTCAATTTTATGCTATATTTTATGATGAAATTATAAAATTGGTCACCAAGATCTCAAATTTCTATACTTCATTTTATTATTTGTTATATTGTTAAAAATAGATATTCGGGTCAAAATCGGGTTAAAATCGGGTCGATATTCGGTTCAGCTTTCGGTTCGGGTAGCATTCGGTTCGAGTCCATTTCGGTTCGGGTCTATTTCGGTTCAACAAAAAATTTCGGTTCGGTTCGATTCGGTTCGGGTTTCGGGTCAACTTCGAATCATCATGTTCGGGTCAAAATCGGGTTTCGGTTCGAGTAATTCGGTTCGGGTTTCGGGTCTCGGGTCAAGTTTGTCAGGTCTAAATATAAGCAATGCTTAGAACTTAGAAGTGTAGTGCTTGAGATTATATAGTGTCTTTTCAATTTATTTATATGTTCTATTTAATTTTACAAAATGGTTGTTATCTCCTACTTTTGAGTTGTTACTATATTGAAGATGACGAGTGTATTTGTTTTGTTAGTAGAGTTACTAGTGAAATCTCACTACTTTTGATCTGCTTAGTTAGAATTAGAATTTTTAATTGTTTTGTAGTTGTCTATAATTTGTTTTAAGGAATCTCAAGTTTTTTCTGCCTTAAAATATTGTTTAATTTGTAATTAAAGTTGTTTTAATATAACTTAAAGATAAATATTTCATATTTTGTTTACATTACTTTATATCAAAATGTTATTTAATAAGTATATTGATTCTATTGATTTTAGGATCATGATATTGAATTGGTAGATAAAATTAACCAAGACAATTTTGAAGGACTTTTAAGAGAGTATTCTTTGCAACAATTACACATTTGAGAGCACAGAAAACGTATTGTAATTGTTGATTTACTTTGTCATATTATTCGTACAAGTGTTTGATGAAGATGTATTATCATTTAGGCCGTTTAAACACTGTGCTTAGCAATGATATCGGAGAAAGAAATCAAGTTCGTCATGATTTAATGGAATATCTAATTGACTATTAACATTGTAGAAAGAAGTCAAGTTCGTCATGGTATTAAATTACGTTACGATCGTATCGTAACCTTTTTCAAGGTCACCGCAACGCAATATAAAAATCGCATCACGACTTTTACGATATAAAATCGTTATGTAACACCACAACATACCATATATTGTGTCGTTATGCCGCAACACTGCAATAAGCTTCCAAATGATTTCACTACAATAAAACATGTTTTTAGCGGCACTTTTATGGGATTTTCGAGCAAACACCTATATAGACACGTACTTTAGTGGCGTTTGTTCGACAAACACCGCTATAGATGCGTACTTTAGTGGCGTTTGTTAGCGCTGCAATATGATTTAAATTTTATATCCCACATCGACTCCATATTTATCTTACTGAAACTTTATAAAGAAGCGAAACATAAGTATAAATTGACGATCTAAGTAATGAGTTGAGGGGAGGTGGAAGATACATAGTCAATAACAACATTTGTCAATAAAAATGCCACTAAAGACCTACATAACTTGATTTTTGCGGCGTTTTTCTAGAGCTGGGAAGGTATTCAGTGGCGCTTAAAAACGTCATTAAAAGTCTGTTTTATTGTAGTGTTTAAAATATAAAACTCTATAAATAAAATACTCGAATTTTCTTAAATTTAACAATCAACTACACGCATGGATTGATCAATTAGGCTCATGAATATAAAAAATATTTATATATTCATGGTGTAATTCAAAGCCATGCATGCATGGTTGTTAGTAAGAATTTATTATTTATTAATTTATCGAGCATAAACAAATAAAAATTTAATTTAATGTGTGATAAATTATTTGTGTTTGATTGTTAGATCAATTATCTTATCGGTTTAGGGAACTTATTAATTTATAAAACATAAATAAAAAATAGAAATGTTTACCTTTTTCAAAGCATGGTCGTGAGATTTTTTCATATACAAACTAATTTTAACTCTATTATTATTTTTTATTTAGGAAAACTACACTAGAGGTCACCCAACTATCATTTTTCCCTGTTTTGACTACCCAACTAATTTTCTCGTCAAAATCGTCTCTCCCGTTAAATACCTTTCATGTTTTGGTCTCCCTCCGTTAAAATCCTAACATAATGCTAGCGTAGTTTTTTAAAAATATATTTAAATGTTATTTTTTCTCTCTCCTCCATATAATTTTTTTTAAATTTTTATTAGGACCAATGTGTTGATGGCACGTGTCAACACCACAACAAAGAAAATAAATCAAATTTGTTGAAGGGTTAGGCTAGGATTCAAACCCGCATCCTTGAGAGGAAAAGTAAACATGTTAGCCACTAGGCTGAACACCATATATGATTATTGTTTGCAACAAATTAGTTTTAAATTAAAACACGAACCCCCAAACCAAAGAAAAATTGGAAAAAAATTGACTTGGTTGCTGGGACTCGAACCCACATCCAACATCATGAAAGGGCTAAATATGAACAAAATGTGTTAGGCAAAGATTTTTATTTTTTTCCACTAAAGTTTATATTTAACCAATATTACCAACAACACAAAATAAAAAATTAAAATTAGGGGAGTGATTCAAACACAAAATCTTATTGATAAAATAATTAAATACTAAGTTAAATTAAGAAGTTGTGATACTTTTAACTTAAATTATATTGAACTAAATTGTGATTAAAATTAAAAATCAAACTAGATTTTATCTTTTCACTTTGTTCGATAATGAAAAATTAATTAAATAAAAATTTAAATTATATTTACTTATTTATTTTTAAATGATCTAAGATCCTTTTAAAATAATTTAATATTAATTTTATAAAAAATAAATAAATGATTATTTAATTAATTTTTTCATTATCGAACAAAGTGAAAGATGAAATCTAGTTTGATTTTTAATTTTAATCACAATTTATTTAAATATGATTTAAGTTAAAAGTATCACAACTTTTTATTTTAACTTGGTGTTTAAATTTTTATTTTGTATTCGAATCATTCCCCTAGCTTTAATATTTTATTTTGTGTTGTTGGTAACTTAATATACCTTAAATATACATTTTGGTGGAAAATAATCAATATCTTTGCTCATCACATTTGGTTCTTGCTTGGCCCTTCCATCCTATTGGATGCGGGTGTGAGTCCCAGCTTTAGCCGATTCAGTGTAGCCCAGCGGCTAACATGCCTAGGGGTGTAAACGAGCCGAGTCGAGCTCGAGTAGTGCTAAGCTCGGCTCGGCTCGTTAAGATTTCGAGTCGAGTTCGAGCTTGAGTAATTTCTAACGAGCCTGAGAAATCTGAGCTCGACTCGGCTCGTTTAGAACTCGAGTCGAGTTCGAGCTTGATTCGAGCCCAATCGAGTCAAGTGTTGACCGATCTTTGATCGCATTGGACTCAAGCAGCTCTTCATCTATCATGTCTCATTTAAAGTCCTATGAAGAAAAAAACTTTGATACACATATTTTGTAAACTCAAGCTTGTTAATTTTAAGGTTTAGGGTGTTAGTTTAGGGTTTAGAGGTTTAGATTGTTGGGTTTAGAATTTATGATTTAGATTTTTAGGGTTTAATACTTATGTTTAGGGTTTATATTTAGGGTTTTAAGTTTAAGAATTTAGATTTTAAATTATAAAAAATAAAAAATTACTATATTATATTTTCGAGTAGCTCGTGAGCTTTTCAAGTCGAGTATCCAGTAGCTCGACTCGGCTCGTCAAGAACTCGAGCCGAGTTCGAGCTCGAGTCGAGTCCAATCGAGTCGAGCTTTGACCGAGCTTTGACCGAGTCGAGCTCGAGTAGCTCGCGATCTGTCTCGTATCATTTACAACCCTAAATTTACATGCCCACTTTTTCTCCCACGGACGCGGGTGTAAATCCCTGCCCTTCAACAAGTTTAATTTATTTATTTTGTTGTGGTGTTTACACGTGTCATCAACACATTGGTCTGAAAAAACTTTAAAAAATAATATATAGAAATATTTTTAAAAAATTCATGTCAACATTCTATTAGGATTTTAACCGGGGGGGGGGCATGAAAGGTATCTAACGAGGAGGACGATTTCGACAAAAAATAGTTGGGTGACCAAAACAAGAAAAGAGTGATAGTTGTGTGACCTCCAGTGTAGTTTCCCCTTTTTGTTTTAATTTTTGTCGTATTTGTCAAGATTGGAATGTACCAATTCTATAATTTTATGCTTATGGATATGACCTCATTTTTTAATTTTACGGAAATTTTTTTATATTATTATTAAAATTTACATGATTGAGAGAGAAAAGATTTTTGTAATTTTTTTCTCATTAAACATTATTTATTAATTATATGGGAAATAATGTCAAATGTAAATTTCGTAAAAGAATTATCAAAGAAAAAATAATAGAATTCAAATAATATTTGGCTGCAAAAAATGTAACACATTGTTTAAATGTCTCTCAAAAATTAAAAAAAAATACATTGCTGAACGACCTAAAGAATATAAAAAGACAAAACTATGAGGCAGAGGAGGAAAGAAGAATTAGAGGAAATAATAAGATTAGGAGATAATAGTGATAGTGACATTGAGGATGAGGATTTAACTATTGCAAGGCGTGAGAGTATAAGGTCCAAAAATGAATAGGAAGGAAAACAACACCAAAAAATAAGAATATGTCAAGATTCAGCTTATGAATTCGGAAGAGGTAGTAATTCTCAAACTCAATTCAAAAGATCATTCAGTGTTCGTAATTCTGAAAGAAGTGAGATGGAACATCAGTGGACTGATCTTGACTCTCTTGGAGTTAGATTAACAAATATAGATCTAATTCTTGAAAGATCAAAAATTTCAAAGCAACCAAAACTCACCATGACCTTTTAAAAAACAATAAAAGCAAAGCTTAGTAAGCAATTTTAAAGTTCATCTTGTATGAAGCTTTACTTGTAAGAATCGAAGAGTCATTATTTCTGCCGCATGTACTTCAAGTTGTAGCTAAAATTAAAAAACTGGTTAAAGATCATTCAGCCTATAAAGTGACAGGAGTGTATTTGGATGAAGAGTGTAAAGAAATACAAGAATGGGTAAATAAATTTAAGCCTATCTAGAAAGAAAGAAGTGTGACCATCATGTATGATGGGTGAAAATGGACTAAAAGTTAACACATAATTAATTTCTTGATTTACAATCATAGAGGTACTATTTTTTAAAAATCAATTGATACTATCAATGTTGCCTCTCGTACCACTGAGTATTATTTTGGCATAATGGATGAAATGGTGAATGAGATTGATGAAGAATATATTGTTCAAGTTGTTACGGATAATAAAGCAGCGATCAAAGTCGGTGATCAAATGTTGATGCAAAGGAGAAGTCATTTGTATTTATTGGCATGTTCTGCTCATTGTTTAGATCTTATTTTGGAAGAAATTGGTAATAATACAAGTGTGAAGAAGGTTTTTGATCAGACAAAACAAACATTTTCTTTCATATACAATCATATATGGACAATTTGATTATATGAAAAAATATACCAAGCGTGTAAAACTCTTGTGACTTGGATTACTAGATTTGCTACCAATTTTATTACTTTAGAAAGTATTGTTAGAAACAAACAAACAGAAATGGTGACTTCTTCAGAATGGAAATGGTCCACATATACAAAGAAGACCATCTGAACTAGACATGATGAAAGTCATTGATTTTAATCGGTTTTAAAAAAAACAGTTATTGATGTCCTAAAGATCCAAAAATCGTTGGTTAAAGTGTTAAGGATGCGTGATGGTAGTGAAAAACCAACCATGGGTTTTATTTATTACGACATGAACAAATTGGTGATTCAAAGAGATTGTCGTTATTATTAAAAGTATTAGGCTATAATTGATCAGAGATGAAGTAGACAACTTCATAATGATTTGCATTCTACTGGTACGCTGTAAAACTTTTAATTTAGATATTTATTATATTATTTTTATATAAGATATTATTTAAATCCATAATTTTTATATGGGGCCAATTCTTCAAATGAAATACTTTCTAACACAATAGTTGGGGTCATAAATGTTATACAGAAAATAGAACTTAACGTGAATGATCAAATTTTGACAATGAACTAAGTATGTATTTATATACTTAAATCCTAAGTAAACTTATAAATTGCAATGTTATTAATACTTTATTTGTTTTTAGTTGTTGTTATATCGAGATAAAATGAATTCTTTCATAACATAATTAGCTCAAGCTGCGATTCTGAAGACTAATCTCGATAAAAATAAAATTTCCTATTCATAATTTAGTAGATATTGAAGATATATTTATACATACTTTACGAATTATATCTTATTATTTATATTTTATAGCTGAATGGTGGATTAATTATGGATATTGTGCACCTCAACTTCAACCCATTGTTGTCAAATTTTTGAATCAAACAACTTCATCTTTAAATTGTGATCGTAATTAGATTACATTTAGTTTGATCCATACAAAAAAGAGAAATTGACTTAAGCATAAAAAACTTTAAAAATTAATTTATATCCATTATAGCATGAGGCAGAAGCTAAGACGCATGCGAAGAAAATATGCACAAGAGTTGAAAATAAAATTTAATTCAATTAACCTTGATAACATTTTTAAAGAGGAAGATCCATTTAGTGCATGTATTGAAGAGAGATAAAATCCTATACTTGATAATGAACATAACGTTTCATTGTTGTCTGAAGAGTTACTTAATAAAATCGATGAAGAAACTCGAGATAAAATGACATTTCACGTGAAAATAGTGTTCACCTATCGGCATCAAGTGATGATGGTGATAGTGATGATTATGGTGACAATAATGAAGTGTCTAGATATCCTTATGTTTGATGAACCATGCTTATTTGAAATAAGTACACCTTTCGGTTTATAAAAATAAAAGAGATGATGATAATAGAACTTATAGGAGGATGTGTCGAAACTAGAGATGAGCACGGGTCGGGTCGAGTTTTTGGCCCACTAGACCCCGACCCGAAAATACATATCTTATATCCGCACTCGACCCGAACATATCCCTTAAAAAATTCGATCCGACCCGAAAATAAATACTCTATACCCACACCCGACTCGACCCGACCTATAAAAATAAATAAATTTTAGGGACCTAATTGTAAAAAATAATTTTAAGGGACTTAATTGTAAAAAAATTATAAATTTAAGGACTAAATTATAAATAAAAACTTAATTTTAAGGACCTAATATATATATATATTAAAGAGAGACTATTATTATAAATATCCCTAAAAAATTAGGGGAAAATTACACAATTAGTCCCGGGTCGGGTCGGATATTTTTCACCATAAACCCGAATTCGACCCGACCCGAACTTGATTTTTTTCATTAAAAAACCCGATCGGGTCGGGTAAAATGCCCATCCCTAGTCACAACCCTTTCGATCCCAAAATTTTGAAAATAAAAACAATGGAGTCACCATCAATCTTTTTTAAAGGTGTGATCGGATCACCTAAAAATGGGTCATTTTTATATAAAAAAATTATTTTATTAAAACAACATTTTTGGTCTGCAAAAACAAAAAAATGGGTTCAAGAGTCGGTTACGCGTGGGGAAGGGTTAGCACCCCACAACGCCCAAAATTGGTACCTAGCCGATTATAAAATGTTTTAATGTCAGAATTTGCAAGTTCGTATAAAATTTAAATTATTGTCTATTTATGAATATGATTCTATTTTAACGGTCTTCTCATTTGAAAAAATGAACTTCAATCACCGCCAACACACATGGCTCTAACCTGTCATTTCCGTCTGATAAGACACCACATTTATTATATTATTAAACAAACAAGCAAAGAAGTAATAAAAATATAAAATAAGAAAACATGGAATTAAATTGCAAAATTAAATGTATACAAGAAAGTAATATAAAAGGCAAATCATGAATATTAAAAAAAAATCTTGAACTATAAATTTTTAAAGGGATTTAAAAATTAACTAAAAGAGTGTATCCTTCCCAAAATTAAGTAAACAACCTAATTTATTTTTTATTTGAAAATGTTTTAAAATATGGGGAATTTAATGGAGGGGATAAACTAAAAGGTTTTGAGTATAAAGCTCAACTTTAAAATAAAGGCATTTTTTAAAAGATAAAATGGATCAAATTCCAAACAAAACAAAATTTCTTATTGTTCTTGATGTTCTTCGAAAATAACTCTAAAACACAAAAAAATCAGTTTTAAATTTTAAAGCGAGGATCCAAGTTCAAAAACATTTTTTTCCTTTTCAATCAAAAGTAAGAACAAGACCCAAACTAATATTAAAATTCGAAATAAAATTAATAACAGAAAAGAAGAAAACAATACCGAAGTGAGGAAGAATTTGCTTGCTTTGATTCCAACAGAATTCGAATACAATTGCCACAAACTCAAACCACTACTTTATGAAATTTTTAGGTGTTTTTTCTATTCATTTCTCAATGAAAATACAATATGGGTGGGGGTTTATATAGGGTTCAAGAACTCGAATCTACAAGGAAAATTGGGATTTCAATCCCTAAAATTGAGCGAAATCAAACCAAAACGTGATTCTTGGTTGAATTTCAAAATCAACCCGATTTGGCTAAGATTTGGGTCTGATTTTCCTTATTTCCATATTTGATTCGCAGATCTGGTTTTTTCACGCTCCGTCTTCAGTAAAATAAGCATATCTTGAGCTCCCGATGTCCGATTGAGGCGTTTCAAGATGTATTGGAAAGGTAACTGAAAGATGATCAATACTTAAAAAGACATTTTGGCCTGAAAACGCTTGGATCCTATCGTAAATTTTCCATAAGTCCCTAGTGAGGAATCCTTGACTTTCTATGTTTGTTAAGATTATGCTTGATTCCTTGCCTTACTTGAATGATTCATATTTTCCTTTGACTTTGATCCGATTTGCATTGATTTGAGATTTGTTTCCCCTTTTTCTATATTTGATGCGATCTCTTCTCTTGTTTTTTTATGCCAGGCTAAAAATCAGTGACAACAGCTACCCCTCTTTGCTCATTCATGTCAAACAACGATAGAGCAAAGAACAAAAGACAGTGATTTAGCCAATCACACTGTAAAATTGGTTGATGGACATCAAAGCTTGGTTCAAATCTCCTCGCACCTGAACGAATAGGCAATTGCTGAAAATAAGGGTTCCATTCTCCTTGCGCCTGAACGGATAGACGTTGTGCGAAAAAAAAAATAAAGGTTCGATTCTCCTCGCACTCGAACGGGTAGACGTTTTGCTAAAAAGTAAGGTTTCATTCTCCTCATGCCCGAATGAATAGGCGAGTTCTATTCTTCTTATGCCTGAATAGATAAGCGGGTTTCATTCTCCTTATGCTCCTTATGCCTGAACGGATAGGCGGGTCCTTTCTTCTAATGCCTGAACGGATATACATGTTTTATTCTCCTTATTCTTGAATAGTTAAGCATGTTCTATTCTCCATATGCCCGAACGGATAGGGGAGTTCTATTCTTCTTATGCTCGAATAGATAAGCAGATTGAAAAATGTTCCATCCTCCTCATGCTCGGATGGATAAGCAGGTTCTAAAAAAGGCTTCATGCTGGGATGAATAAGCATGTTCCATCCTCCTCGTGCTCAAATAGATGAGCATGTTGGAAAAAAAGGCTTCATCCTCCTCGTGCTCGTAGGGATGGCAAAATTACCTGAACCCGACTCGACCTGATATGCCCCGCCCCGCTCGGGTTTTTCTTTTTAAATTTCGGGTTAGGGTCGGGTCAGGGTAGGTTTTTGAATAGAATTAAGTTGGGTCGGGTTCGGGTTTAGAATGAAAATTACCCGCCCCGGTACTATTACCCTATATATATTCAATATATTTACAAAATTGCCATTATATATATACATACACTATTTTAGGGTTTTAAGTTTTCTTCATTCACATTTGTAGTCTACACTTTCCAGTCGTTCTTCTCTTCTTCAAACTTCCTCTCTTTCTTTCATTTTCTTCTTTAAATTTCTTTCTATTTCTTTTGTTCTATAAATTGTTAAGAAGGTTTTAACTCTTTCTTCTCGATAAATTTTTTCTTTATCTCAAAGATTCTTTCATTTTTTTAACTCACTGTTTATTTACGAAAATATGTCATCTGTTTTTGTCTTGAATCTGATTTTTTTGATCTTTTGTATATTTTATTCTTAATTGTTTATTAAGCTCTTAGGCTAAAAATTATTTGCAAGTTTAACTTCACATAATTCAGCCACAAATGATAATGAAATTAGTGAATCATTTGAACGTTCTCATTCCTTCGAACCAAATGCATAGTGTCCACTTTATCTTGAACAAATTCAAGTTATGGGTTGTTTGATTATCGTTTTTATCATATCTGATATTGTCTATCAATGATGCTCACAATGTGATGCTTTTTTCACATGGTATAAAAAGTAATCAAAATCAAGGCACTGATGAAATTGGAGAAGCTTTAGATCCTCCACACCATTCATTTTGGTGGTGAATAGGAAGTTGGGTTTTTATATTTGTATGCATATATTTTTTCTTTTTTTAAGTTATGTAAAATAAAATTTTCATGTTAAAATATAACACTATTCAATATTTATGTGTTTTTTTTAATAGTCTATATTTTTAATAACTTTTTAACACAATATTATTCATTTATGTGCTTTTTTAACATGATATTATTCATATGTTATTTATTAGAATATGATTGCTTTTATCCATTATTTAGCCTTATAATGTTTGTATATTCTACATTTTTTAATAACTGTTTATCTATAAATTATAATTTTATTTTTAGAAATTAAATAAAATACATAAAAATAATGTATTAATATTAGAACATTAAAATATGGTTGCAAAATGTGTGTATATATATATATATAATATTTTGAAATATTGTGATTTTTTAGAAATTAGTCATGACCTCATCAGCTATTACGCGTTACGTAGCGTCCGCAACCGTGATAAAGACTGCAACCGCAATTTAATACTATGGTTAGATTATGTCGTATGCTTCAAGGATCTAAGAATCTCAAAGACACTAGAAATTCTTCAGTCGAGGAATAACTCCTTACTTTTTTTATATAATAGGACACAATGAACTAACTCATCCAGTTAGTTTATGATTTCGTCGATCTCGTGAGACTATATGTTATCCAACAAACGAAGCAAGTTAAAAAGAGGAATATATATATATATTAAAAACAATTTCTGTAAATGAAATTGAAATAAACTGGAAAAACAAAGATAATAAAAACCAAAGGAAAAAAACCAGTAACCAATCAAAACTTAGACCGAGGCCTGTGCTATCACAATGTCCTTAAAACAGATTCGCCCCTTCCCGGTGCTGGAGTTACTATGGAACGTCTGTCTCCCAGGATACAACGGTAGAATACAGCCAAAGGAGCAATGCAACCTTGACTGCAACGGCGAACTTTTCAGAAGTAGAACACTATTAATAATCTGGCTAGAGGGTTTTTTGGTGTGTTTTGGATAGAAACAGGAGGCCTCCTTTTATAGTGTTCATGCAGGGGACATGATTAATTACATAATTAATCTGCTAGTTAAATTTATGAAGAGTTACACTTTCCAGAATACAAAATGATAATTATCACAGAATTTATCCAAATAAATTGGAGGTTACAACCAGCTGAAGGGTCCGTAACTCCATAAAAATGGTGGGTTAATTCTATAGTTTCTGTTGGAAAATTAAGCCAGGAAAGAAAAAAAATATTATCTTGAAATCCAAGTCCAATGCCCATCTTTGATTTTTATATAATTTAACTATGACTAGCCCAAAGTATCTAATCCAAGCCTTTGTCTTGTTTCCAATAATAACATGAAGAGCTTCTACATATAAAGCTTTCCAAATCTATGTTCCCAACAAGTTTGGGACATTTTTCTTTCCATCTCATTTTTTCTAACATTATGGGTGTTACTTTGAGCAACAATTTCTCATTCACCCATTGAACATTTTGAGCATGTAAATATACACATTTCATCTACTCTTGTAGTAGATTAATAATCCACTTAGTCTCAAATAATTTGACTAATGAAACCTACTCAAATTCAAGCTCAAAAATGTCCATATACCATATCATTTTTCTAACACTATAAGTTGTCGAATTCATGATGTGTTAAGAGCTATTGTTAGCTTAGAAGAGAATTTCTTGAAACAACCAAATGATTCAAAAATCTCACATGAAATACTCAATAACAGCATAGTCTACCCATATTTCAAGGTTAATTATGTTTTAAATTCTATAATTTCTAAGTAGTAGTAATAATTACAATAGTTTAAAGTTTTAACCGTACTTACAAAGTTATAATTTCAGGATTGTGTTGGTGTGATTGATGGTATACATATTCGTGTTAAGTCTCTCAGAAGACACTCTAAGATATCAAGGGAAAAAAGAATATCCAACACAAAATGTATTAGTTGTTTGTGGATTTGATATGAAGTTTATTAATGTTTCAGCTGGTCGATGGTCACCCAATTTCCAAATTGGTAAAATTGGTGGGGACAATGGCCAAATTGGTCGATGGTCACCCAATTTCCCAAAATTTTAAAAAGTAACACCAAACATAAATGGGCAATGGAGGAAAAGAATAGAAAAAAATCCCAACATTCAAGCTCAAACAAATCTAATATTTCACACTAAAAAATAAAAAAAATCTCGAATTCAATATGTGAAAAGTTAATCTGACACTTGGACTGTTACATCATTATCCTTTTCTTTTTAAGTCTAAAAATCATCAAACCTTAACTTAAGTCTTCTATCTCCACTTTCCCAAGGTTGCCCAAAATAAAATTTGAAGGCACTAAATTATGAAATATGTCAAAAAATATAACTTTTATTATTAGAGGATGAGAAAAACTCGAATAATATATGAATTTTAGAGCTTTAAGAAGCTTTGATACATGAGAAAAATGAATGAATAAAATGGAGCTTTTATAAGGAGCTTTCATACAAGTGAACAAATGTAACACCCGTGTTTTGGGGTTAGGAGTTAGTCGGGTTAATTGGTCTGAGTCGGTAGAATTAATTTTAATCAAATTGATCTTAGTTAAGCAAATTGGGTTTTAAATAAAAAGGAGGGATATTTTGGTAAAAAAAAAACTTTATAAAAAAAAAATTATATCACCTAATCATTTTCCCTTATCTTCTTTCTTTTCCTCCCCTCCCCGTGAAAACTATCACAAACTTCCCCAAACCTCCAAAACTTTGATTCATCAATTCCTTCATCAAATTAAGGGCGTTTTTGAAGGTAATTATGTTTTCTTAATCTCCTCTTCATCCTCTAGCTATCTATATTCTTAGATTTCAAAGTTATGGAGTTTTGAAAATTAGGGTTCATATTAAAATTTGGGTTTTTAAGAGGGTTTTCCAATTGGTTTTGATAAATTGAGTTGGGGCTTTAGTTAATCATGTTAAAAGGTGTAACATATATCAATTTGGTTGAATTTTGGTAAAAATTCGAAGTGGATTCTTAGACCCATTTTTAAAGTGTCAAAAACTTAATTTTTGGTGAGTTTTAGATTGTAATTAAAGGGTTGATGGTTTATATATGTTAGGATGATGTTTTGGAATCATTTAGATATCATTTGGGTGTTTAAAAACATAATTTTCTGCTAAGTAAAATAGGAGTACGAAAATGGAGTTTTGGAGGGTTTTGAGTGAGTTTTAGGGGTTGTTTTAGGTGGGAATTGATAGCCCAATGGTAGTGCTATGGTTAGGGATTGATTTGGGATTGTTTGTGGGTGCTATGGATGTTGGAAACATGGTTTTTGGACATGGTTTAGGGGCTGCCCGAATTTGATAAAAATGGGATTTGTTCATGGTTTGCAACATGGTAAATTGCATTTGAATTGTATTCCGGGTTGGTATTTTGATGGTTGATGTTAGAGTAATAGTTGGGGGTTGTTTTGGAAACGTTTGAATGTGCTAAATATGTTGAAATCACAAGTTTTGGACTGTGTTTCATGGCTGCTCGAATTTGATGATTTTGGGGATTGTTTATGGCTTAAATTGTGTGTTTAATGTTGGAAATTGGGGGTTGATGGTTATACTATAGTTGGGCAGTGTTTTGAACATGTTTAAGAGTGTTTTGGATGACTACAATTCTGATTTTTGACGGGTTTTAGTGGAAGTACGAAAATGAGAAATTGAAGAATGAACTTGGCTTTGAATTGTGAGAATTGAAGTGGATTTGTGTGTTGATGTTAAACTTTGGGTTTGTGACTGATTTTGAGGTTAATATATTGTTTTTGAATGGTTAGAAGCAAGAGAAATCAATGGTGAAGCTTCGGGCTCGAATCCGGAAACTTGGATGCTTGGTAGGCTTGTCGGCTTGTGCTAATGGAGTAGTCGGTGAGTGGTTAAAATATTTTAAATGGTTTTGAGCAATTGGTTCGAGCATGTGGACTAGGTTGAGATTGGTAGACTCACCTAGAGTTAGGATTAGGGTGGTAGCCTAATCCTAAGCTTTAGTTAGAGACATTGGATGATCTCTTTAATTGATGTTATGCCTCATGATGATTTGTGTTATGATGATTATGTATAATGTGTTATACATGTTGTTGAGGCATGGTTTGATGCATTGCTATGCATGTGGTTTGGATTGTAAATTGTGCATGATGATGTTGAGTTTAATATGATGTAAGATGCCATATTATTACTCTTGAACATGACATTATGCATGTTGTTGAGATATTTGATATTGAGCTTAATATGATGTAAGATGCCATATTATGACTCTGAATATCAAAGGTTGTGGAATTTGATTAATATTGGCACTAGTATGCTTGGGTACAATGATCGATCATTAGGATGAGTGTGCACACAAATTGAGTCAAAACGTACGTGGCCTTGGTGGCGTTAAGGCACCAAGGAGGAGTACGGTGATGTAATATTCCACCGGAAATTTATATATATTCTACGTGGCGATGAGTGGAATCCCGTCCGTAGGGCATGTGGCGATGAGTGGAATCCCGTCCATGCAAGGCCGGTGATGAGTGTAATCCCACCGAGGTAAGGTTGATGTTGGAAAATGCGTTCCAACATGTTATCCGCGTATTCGAGTCATAGCTAGGTGCCAATATGAGAAAGTATGTATATGCCAATATGAGATTATGCATACATGTTAAAATGAATTGATATGTGTATCAATGTGATATGAAAGGTGAATTTCAAATGCGAAGCTATATATGTTTTGGTTAATGCATTGAGATATATATGTATCATTGTAAGTTGAGCTTATGAGATGTTGAGCATGACATAATGTTGATTATATGTTCATGCATCACGTTCATTTTGGTTCATGTGGATCGAAGATAAAGTCATGTATTTCATCATGATAATTGCTCGAGCTTGGACCCTGTATTGTCGAAGGTTTGTTTTATGAGCTTACCCTCACTAAGCTTTTATGCTTACGCTCTCTTTTGTTCGACAATGCAGATAAATAGCTTGTGGGTGGCATGGGAAAGGAAAGGTCTTCAAGTGTTGCTTTGGTGAGCTCAATGTATGATTTATAAATTAAAGATTTGTAATAGAAAAGCAATGGGATAGGTGTTGTTGTTTTTGATGCTTTGAGGTGTGTTGTTTTGGTTTGGCAATTAGATGCCTTGTTTGAATTGTAAATATCACTTATGATGCATGCCTTGATGAATGCTTGAGTGATGCATGCCTTGATGAATGCTTGTGTGTGATGGCATGTCCTTTTTTTTGGATGATTAGGTTGCTTAGTTGATATGTCTAAGTCTTCTATGTGTTAATTTGTATCTTTGGTATTGTTGAGATTTTATGTATGTCCATATATGCATAAATTGCTCTTTAATTGGAATGCTATGTATGAATGTATTATACCATGTTTGAATGACTCCCTTGGCTTAAACAGGTGCTCTTGCATGTGTGTATATGCTTTATTGCTTCCTAAATTATGTTCATAGACTTCCTATATATATATTCATATTGTGTTTATGGATTGGAGTGGTGACTGAAATTTAGCATTGAATTATGAGTAATGGTTGTGTTTTGATTGGCTAGAAACTATGGTCAAAGGTTTCGAAACCTTCCCAAGGTTTCGAAACTTTTGGTGAAAATTGGGTTCCAGAGAAAATATGGACAGATTTAGTAGTTATAAGAACATGCAACTTTAGAAAATTATAGAAAATTAATTAGTGGGAATTTCGTGCTGAATTTTTGATATATTCTACTTTGACATGTCTAAAGTTGTAGAAAAATTATAAATCTGAGTTTTGATCATTGTAGTGAAATCTGGAAACACATTTCGAACAGCATGCAAAACTGTCCAGTAATGCTCCTAGCTGGACAGTGAACTTTGTAAAATTGTAGAAAATAATCTACTAAGAGTTTCGACCTGAATTTTTGATATGTTAAAATTGGGTATGTTAATTGAATTTAGGAACAAACGGTGTTCGATTTTGAGTTATGTACAGGAAATAAGAAATGAATTAAATTAGGTGGTCAGAAATGTGTATAAATGAAAAGAAGAAAAATTAAGAATTTGTGAATTATTAAAGATGTAAAATTGAATTAAATAGAGTGTTAATAAATTGATTTACAATCTGTAGGATGTGAAATCCACCAATTTTAATGATCAATTTGAAAGTTTAAGTGATTAATTAAAGAAATTATGAAAATGGAAATTAGTCTTATCGAACCGTAAAAGTATAGGGACTCACTTAGAATTTATTGCTTGATTATGACAAGATTAAAATGAAAAAAAATAGGGTTGCTAACCGAGGGGGAATCCTTAATGGGTTTCGCTTCGGTTTTCCCCGTGTGACTCACTCGGACCGGTCATCCGGCTAGACCGGGATGAGGGGGTTACATTTGTTGGCATCAGAGCTTAAGGTTTCCGAGACCTTGGGCAGGTAAGTGAGTAAGTTGTGTTTTATGATTAAGATGCACGGTGTTTGCTTATCATGTAAGCATGTTGCTTGTTATTCGAGTATGCTGTAATGAATGATTGCTTGCTTTGTAAGTATGATTGCTTGTGTGACAAGTATGTTGATTGTTTGTTTAAAAGCATGTTGCTCGTTACCCCGTGTATGCGGTGATGTGTGATTGTTTGATGGAGAAGGTATATTGTTTGATCGTACGTATATGTTTGCTTGTTTAGCAAGTATGCCTTGTAATATGCATGATTGAGCATGTATGTGTGTTGAGTTGCTTGAAGCATGTTGAGTAGAGTCCCATTGCTTCTATTACATCGGAAAAAAAGATTTTAAGTGAGGAAATCATACTTGAGCCACTTGTACCTTTTCCTTTGCTAACCCAGTTTGTATGTTATTGTATTGTTGTTGTTAGTTTACTGCTTTTTGGTAAGTTGAGGCCAAAGTGTGGACTGTGAATCGGTAAGTGGAAACTTGGGGTTCTGAAAGTGTGAATGATGTTGAGGGAGTTCATCTCTTTAGTCAGAGAGGTATGGTTGTACCGGAGTTGAGGTACAAATTGTTTTCTGAGATAGTGAGTATGTGGGTTGGTTCCTGTTGATGAAGAGCGATGTGATCGTCTCTGGTGTTAGTGATGAAAGAGGTGACGACTTATGAGTGGGAGTCAGAGTGGCACCGATGTCATAGTAGGTAAGCCTTGGTACAGTTTTGAGCTTGTTCCCTTCTGATTGATTCTGAGTCTGCACTTCTGTATATTGTTAGCAAGCATGCAAGTTTGAATGTGCCGATGAGATGTCAGAGGTCGATATGAGTACCTTAGTTCTTTGGGGCGAGATCAGGGTAAGGGTCTCGTTTGTGTAATCTGAAATTCAGAAATGCTAGTTGGTGATCATTGGGATTCAGCCTATGGTTTTCATACAAAACAGCCGTTCAGTGTCCGTGAGTGGAAATCAATTTATGTGATTGGGCCAGTGTGCGTCTGAGTTGTCTTCCAGCGAGAAGGAGAGATGAAGTTACTTCTGATATAGTTGAGCCGAGAAGGAAGTCTTGAGCTTTAAATTCAGATTGTTTGGTAGTGGGATGTTATGAGTCGTCAGGACCGATGTTACAGAACAAGTTCAAGCATGATTGTTTGTGTACGATTAGGGCTGCCTTTTGAAGTTTCGAGATGCTCTAAGAACATTCTAGAAGAATCAGATTTTGTTGAAGAACCAATCTGAAAACAAGAGGGTCGAAGACTATCAGCTGTGCACAGGTGTAGTTGCAATTTCCACGGATACTTCCTTTTGTGTGAGCATGTAAGAAAATTTGATGTACGTGTTGAGACCTTGGAAGTAGGGACACATGTGACTAGACCTTGAGGTGAGATAGTGGTGGTCAAAAAAAATATGCAGAAGATGTTTGTTGATGGTTCAGGGTTATGTGTATGCAGTAGATGTGAAGTGATCGTCTTCCTACAGTTTTGAGGTACGTTTTAACTCAATTTGGCTTGAAGAGCACAGAGTTACCTTGAAGTTGCAGGTTTCAGTGGGACTGTAGTAGTAGACGAGGGTGTGAACTTCTTATTGAATGGTTGATCCAGCTGTTGAGGTCGAAGATTGATTGAGTTTAGTTGGCAGACTTGTTTGGCAATTGTGATGGATTTGATTTTTGAACGAAGATTAGACCGTGGAATGATAGTACAGTTTGTGAAGAAGAAAGAGCGGCAATACGAGAATGTGTTGAGATTTCAGACAGTTGAAACTAGTGGCAGTGAAAGATTAGTATCCGCTTCCGAGTGTCAACGATTTGATGATCAATTGGTGGGTGCTTCAGTCTTTCCGAAGATTTATTTCGAGATCCGTTTACTACCAGTTGAAAGTGAGAAAAGTGGAAGTATCGAAGAAGGCTATGACGAGCTTTGAAGTTAGTGTAGTAGCACCTTTTAGAAAATCAGTTGTATGCTTATGCAAGATACAAGATTGTGGCTTATTCATCGAGATAATTGAAAGACCGAGAGAAGAGTTATTTGACACTAGACTCAGAGTTGATTTCAGTTGTACTTGCTTCGAAGACTTGAAGACAAAGTTTGTATAGCAAGAAATGCACAGTGAGTATGTACATATCATCAGAACTTGAATTGTTAGACAACTTAGGAAGGGTTGGAACTTGAACAACATGAGTTGTTAGAATTGCTTGAAGACTGTGGTCCCAAGATTGAGTACTATCTGAAGAGAGTCTACGTGGTAACCGATGTTCCGAATTATTTTGTTGTCAGATTAGTGGTTGAATTGCGAGCTATGTTGCTGGATTCAGTTCATCGAACGATAGTGGTTTTGTGGCCGAGTTTCATGTGAAGCCTACTTTGAGTCAGATATTTAAAGAGAAACGGTTGCAAGACAGGTTCTTGACACCTCACGTGCAAGACATGGCAGAAGGAAGACCTTTAGGATACAATCTCAAGGAAGATAGAGTTTGTATTTTCAGAGACGGAATAGTTGTGCCGAATGACATAGTGTTTGGAGACGTATTGTTTCGGCCGATGCACACGGTAGTTCATTTGTATAGCATCTGAGTAGTATGAATACGTATTGTGGGTTGAAGATGAATACTTCATGATTGAGATGAATACTTCAGTCTTTCCGAAGATTTATTTCGAGATCCGTTTACTACCAGTTGAAAGTGAGAAAAGTGGAAGTATCGAAGAAGGCTATGACGAGCTTTGAAGTTAGTGTAGTAGCACCTTTTAGAAAATCAGTTGTATGCTTATGCAAGATACAAGATTGTGGCTTATTCATCGAGATAATTGAAAGACCGAGAGAAGAGTTATTTGACACTAGACTCAGAGTTGATTTCAGTTGTACTTGCTTCGAAGACTTGAAGACAAAGTTTGTATAGCAAGAAATGCACAGTGAGTATGTACATATCATCAGAACTTGAATTGTTAGACAACTTAGGAAGGGTTGGAACTTGAACAACATGAGTTGTTAGAATTGCTTGAAGACTGTGGTCCCAAGATTGAGTACTATCTGAAGAGAGTCTACGTGGTAACCGATGTTCCGAATTATTTTGTTGTCAGATTAGTGGTTGAATTGCGAGCTATGTTGCTGGATTCAGTTCATCGAACGATAGTGGTTTTGTGGCCGAGTTTCATGTGAAGCCTACTTTGAGTCAGATATTTAAAGAGAAACGGTTGCAAGACAGGTTCTTGACACCTCACGTGCAAGACATGGCAGAAGGAAGACCTTTAGGATACAATCTCAAGGAAGATAGAGTTTGTATTTTCAGAGACGGAATAGTTGTGCCGAATGACATAGTGTTTGGAGACGTATTGTTTCGGCCGATGCACACGGTAGTTCATTTGTATAGCATCTGAGTAGTATGAATACGTATTGTGGGTTGAAGATGAATACTTCATGATTGAGATGATGGGTGATGTGGTACAGCACGAGGGTAAGTGTATAAATTGCCAGCATGTCAAGACTGAGCGACAGTTATCTTCTAGTTTGTTACATCCGTGGAAGGTTCTTAATAGAAGTGAGTAATAGAGATCTGAAATTTCTGCTAGATTATTTTTGAAGACATTTGCATAGTGTCTGATTACCTGTTGAAGACAGATGGTTAGTTAGAGAAGGTTATGAGTCGAGTGTTTAAACAGTGTTGTATGAGATTGTGAATCGGGCTAGTTCAGATATTTAATTGTTGCGATTACCACCAGAGTTAGAAAGGAGTTGGTGATGTGATTTGTGTATCTATGAGTCGGGAGTGTGAGTCAGACATGTTCTGTGCTATGTTTGTAGAAGAGATCGAGTTGAGTTTAAAACCGACATGCCTTGAAAGAACCGTTGAGATCTTAGTATCAGATATCGATAGACGGGTGGTAAGTCTACCGAGTTGGTGAGTATGTTGTGGTGAGAATGAGAGTGCTGAGGAGTATGTTTCATTGACTCTTCATGTTCGAGGAATTTCGGGGACGAAATTTCTTAAGTGGGGGAGAGTTGTAACACCCGTGTTTTGGGGTTAGGAGTTAGTCGGGTTAATTGGTCTGAGTCGGTAGAATTAATTTTAATCAAATTGATCTTAGTTAAGCAAATTGGGTTTTAAATAAAAAGGAGGGATATTTTGGTAAAAAAAAACTTTATAAAAAAAAAATTATATCACCTAATCATTTCCCTTATCTTCTTTCTTTTCCTCCCCTCCCCGTGAAAACTATCACAAACTTCCCCAAACCTCCAAAACTTTGATTCATCAATTCCTTCATCAAATTAAGGGCGTTTTTGAAGGTAATTATGTTTTCTTAATCTCCTCTTCATCCTCTAGCTATCTATATTCTTAGATTTCAAAGTTATGGAGTTTTGAAAATTAGGGTTCATATTAAAATTTGGGTTTTTAAGAGGGTTTTCCAATTGGTTTTGATAAATTGAGTTGGGGCTTTAGTTAATCATGTTAAAAGGTGTAACATATATCAATTTGGTTGAATTTTGGTAAAAATTCGAAGTGGATTCTTAGACCCATTTTTAAAGTGTCAAAAACTTAATTTTTGGTGAGTTTTAGATTGTAATTAAAGGGTTGATGGTTTATATATGTTAGGATGATGTTTTGGAATCATTTAGATATCATTTGGGTGTTTAAAAACATAATTTTCTGCTAAGTAAAATAGGAGTACGAAAATGGAGTTTTGTAGGGGTTTTGAGTGAGTTTTAGGGGTTGTTTTAGGTGGGAATTGATAGCCCAATGGTAGTGCTATGGTTAGGGGTTGATTTGGGATTGTTTGTGGGTGCTATGGATGTTGGAAACATGGTTTTTGGACATGGTTTAGGGGCTGCCCGAATTTGATAAAAATGGGATTTGTTAATGGTTTGCAACATGGTAAATTGCATTTGAATTGTATTCCGGGTTGGTATTTTGATGGTTGATGTTAGAGTAATAGTTGGGGGTTGTTTTGGAAACGTTTGAATGTGCTAAATATGTTGAAATCACAAGTTTTGGACTGTGTTTCATGGCTGCTCGAATTTGATGATTTTGGGGATTGTTTATGGCTTAAATTGTGTGTTTAATGTTGGAAATTGGGGGTTGATGGTTATACTATAGTTGGGCAGTGTTTTGAACATGTTTAAGAGTGTTTTGGATGACTACAATTCTGATTTTTGACGGGTTTTAGTGGAAGTACGAAAATGAGAAATTGAAGAATGAACTTGGCTTTGAATTGTGAGAATTGAAGTGGATTTGTGTGTTGATGTTAAACTTTGGGTTTGTGACTGATTTTGAGGTTAATATATTGTTTTTGAATGGTTAGAAGCAAGAGAAATCAATGGTGAAGCTTCGGGCTCGAATCCGGAAACTTGGATGCTTGGTAGGCTTGTCGGCTTGTGCTAATGGAGTAGTCGGTGAGTGGTTAAAATATTTTAAATGGTTTTGAGCAATTGGTTCGAGCATGTGGACTAGGTTGAGATTGGTAGACTCACCTAGAGTTAGGATTAGGGTGGTAGCCTAATCCTAAGCTTTAGTTAGAGACATTGGATGATCTCTTTAATTGATGTTATGCCTCATGATGATTTGTGTTATGATGATTATGTATAATGTGTTATACATGTTGTTGAGGCATGGTTTGATGCATTGCTATGCATGTGGTTTGGATTGTAAATTGTGCATGATGATGTTGAGTTTAATATGATGTAAGATGCCATATTATTACTCTTGAACATGACATTATGCATGTTGTTGAGATATTTGATATTGAGCTTAATATGATGTAAGATGCCATATTATGACTCTGAATATCAAAGGTTGTGGAATTTGATTAATATTGGCACTAGTATGCTTGGGTACAATGATCGATCATTAGGATGAGTGTGCACACAAATTGAGTCAAAACGTACGTGGCCTTGGTGGCGTTAAGGCACCAAGGAGGAGTACGGTGATGTAATATTCCACCGGAAATTTATATATATTCTACGTGGCGATGAGTGGAATCCCGTCCGTAGGGCATGTGGCGATGAGTGGAATCCCGTCCATGCAAGGCCGGTGATGAGTGTAATCCCACCGAGGTAAGGTTGATGTTGGAAAATGCGTTCCAACATGTTATCCGCGTATTCGAGTCATAGCTAGGTGCCAATATGAGAAAGTATGTATATGCCAATATGAGATTATGCATACATGTTAAAATGAATTGATATGTGTATCAATGTGATATGAAAGGTGAATTTCAAATGCGAAGCTATATATGTTTTGGTTAATGCATTGAGATATATATGTATCATTGTAAGTTGAGCTTATGAGATGTTGAGCATGACATAATGTTGATTATATGTTCATGCATCACGTTCATTTTGGTTCATGTGGATCGAAGATAAAGTCATGTATTTCATCATGATAATTGCTCGAGCTTGGACCCTGTATTGTCGAAGGTTTGTTTTATGAGCTTACCCTCACTAAGCTTTTATGCTTACGCTCTCTTTTGTTCGACAATGCAGATAAATAGCTTGTGGGTGGCATGGGAAAGGAAAGGTCTTCAAGTGTTGCTTTGGTGAGCTCAATGTATGATTTATAAATTAAAGATTTGTAATAGAAAAGCAATGGGATAGGTGTTGTTGTTTTTGATGCTTTGAGGTGTGTTGTTTTGGTTTGGCAATTAGATGCCTTGTTTGAATTGTAAATATCACTTATGATGCATGCCTTGATGAATGCTTGAGTGATGCATGCCTTGATGAATGCTTGTGTGTGATGGCATGTCCTTTTTTTTGGATGATTAGGTTGCTTAGTTGATATGTCTAAGTCTTCTATGTGTTAATTTGTATCTTTGGTATTGTTGAGATTTTATGTATGTCCATATATGCATAAATTGCTCTTTAATTGGAATGCTATGTATGAATGTATTATACCATGTTTGAATGACTCCCTTGGCTTAAACAGGTGCTCTTGCATGTGTGTATATGCTTTATTGCTTCCTAAATTATGTTCATAGACTTCCTATATATATATTCATATTGTGTTTATGGATTGGAGTGGTGACTGAAATTTAGCATTGAATTATGAGTAATGGTTGTGTTTTGATTGGCTAGAAACTATGGTCAAAGGTTTCGAAACCTTCCCAAGGTTTCGAAACTTTTGGTGAAAATTGGGTTCCAGAGAAAATATGGACAGATTTAGTAGTTATAAGAACATGCAACTTTAGAAAATTATAGAAAATTAATTAGTGGGAATTTCGTGCTGAATTTTTGATATATTCTACTTTGACATGTCTAAAGTTGTAGAAAAATTATAAATCTGAGTTTTGATCATTGTAGTGAAATCTGGAAACACATTTCGAACAGCATGCAAAACTGTCCAGTAATGCTCCTAGCTGGACAGTGAACTTTGTAAAATTGTAGAAAATAATCTACTAAGAGTTTCGACCTGAATTTTTGATATGTTAAAATTGGGTATGTTAATTGAATTTAGGAACAAACGGTGTTCGATTTGGAGTTATGTACAGGAAATAAGAAATGAATTAAATTAGGTGGTCAGAAATGTGTATAAATGAAAAGAAGAAAAATTAAGAATTTGTGAATTATTAAAGATGTAAAATTGAATTAAATAGAGTGTTAATAAATTGATTTACAATCTGTAGGATGTGAAATCCACCAATTTTAATGATCAATTTGAAAGTTTAAGTGATTAATTAAAGAAATTATGAAAATGGAAATTAGTCTTATCGAACCGTAAAAGTATAGGGACTCACTTAGAATTTATTGCTTGATTATGACAAGATTAAAATGAAAAAAAAATAGGGTTGCTAACCGAGGGGGAATCCTTAATGGGTTTCGCTTCGGTTTTCCCCGTGTGACTCACTCGGACCGGTCATCCGGCTAGACCGGGATGAGGGGGTTATAACAAACATATTTTACCTCGGACATATTTGAATAAAAAAGCCGGGTAAACAAATGAACAAAAATATTTTACAGGATACAAGTGAACAAAAATATTTTACCTCGGATGAATTTGAATAAAAAAGTTTGATAAACAAATAACAATAATAAAATGGAAGCGGCAACGAGAAAAAATGGAGGAGGGACGACGAACTTAAAGTATCGGATGTCGAATCCACAGGGACTAGAAATAGCTTTATCCTCGGATTGCTGCACAAGAGAGAAAGTAAAGAGTTTAAATTGTTGGGAAATAATACTGAAGAATACTGAATATAAGATAACGGAGTTTTCAGGGTTAAGAAATAGGCCGATATTGATCTACTTGGTAGTGCAGGTGTTGCACTGCATAAGAATTCCTATTCTGTTATCGTCTCTATCGCGGAAGCAGTCTGTTGTTGTCGCGGCAGCGATCACACAACTCTGTACTTCAAGCTTGACAAGAATCCCTGCTGTGACTCGTCCTATCCCTAGGTCCAAGTACTGTTGATGACACTTCTCGGATGATACCTCCCGGGGTGAATCAAAGGGTGAACACCAATGTTGTTGAATTCTTCCTTAGCCACTTAACATCGTCCTATCCCTAGGTCCGAGATAGTTCAACCATAAACTGGAGAACCCGTACTTATTCATTTCTTATACTTAACTCTCTCGATATTAAGTGAATAGATAATCTCACAATGCTCTCCCGATACTCTTGCAAGATGTTGAAAACCAGAATAAGCAAACTTGAAGTTTTATTTCAATGAACAGAAAATTTCTAAAAACAGTACAATCCTTGCGACTACTTTACAGAATCAACCCTTAGCCCTAGGGGAAGTTTAGAACATGATGAGAAGGGGAAAACGACAAGGGTTTTGGGGAAGACGACTAGAGAATGAGATGTCCCTCCCTAGGTCAAATTACATGCCTTTATATAGGCCTTGTGTTCAAGTTTTTTAATAAGGTAAGAATACAAGTTCAAACTAAAGTACAACTCTAATTAAGATTAAATCTTCAGAGTATATGCCTTTAATTCGTCATCTTCTCTTGCTTTGGGTTTCTTCCTTGAACTTTGGGCTTGGTCTTCATTTTGCTCTAGGGCTCAGAAAAATATAGGAGTGGCCCATGACAGACCGGCTTGAATTCATCTATATGTCGAGATCCACTTTACTTTTCCCTTCACCATTGCTGTCGTCATGGCTGCCACGGTAGTGGCCACGACAGCGTCCTCCTTCTTGACTCCAGTCCTGTGTTCCAGCTCTACTCCTTCACTGTCCTGAGTCTGCCACATCAACTACCTGCAATAAATAGCCAAAATCAGTAGCAACTGTTCCTTTTTATCTAATTGTGATGTATATGTGAAACTATACCTAAATGCAATGAATTATGCTTGAATGCAGCAGAAATATGGGTTAACTAAGGGGTAAAATATAGAACTTTTACACACTCAAAACACCCCCAAACTCAAGTTCATGCTTGCCCTCAAGCAAATATGACTTAACTAAAAATAAACAAGTTTTTGTTTGGCTTAATTCAGTGAACCTTTCATTACCTACCACACATGCCCTATCACGAACAATGCCTTTTTGGATATTTTTGGATTTATTCGGACCCATTCTATAGTTCTCGTGCAGTGTGTGCATGTTTTTGTGAACAAATATGTGCCTAGACTCCTTTAATTTACTAGAATAGCTAAGCTACTCACTTGAATTTTTATGCCAACTTTCATTTTCTTGGAGGCAATTCTTAGGCTCCTTTAGTTTTTCTTAGACTCGATTTTCTTTTCTTATTTTAAGTTGACTAGAGCCTGTTTTTGGGCACCTCTAGCTAACTTCCTAGAGCCGGTTTTAGGCACCTCTAGGTGTATTGAGTCTAAATTTTTTTAACTTCTTTTCCTAGAGCCGGTGTTAGGCACCTCTAGGGGCAACTCAAGTGTTTAAGCTTTTCCTATTCTAGTTTACCAGTAAAAGTCTAGACAGCATAAGAGTCACAAATGGTGTTTAAAGATCAGAACTATAGTAAGGCTCTAAACTGTTCCTAAAAATATCCTAAAGGCACTGCCACGACAGAGTCTGTCGCGACAGGTAAGTTCAGTTCAAAGACTTAAGCCAAATGATTTTTTTTGACAAAAATAAACTAAATAATAACTAACACTTAGACATAATTTTAAAACACAAAAGACACTTCATTACTGGAGGGATGCCACCCCCAAACTTGAGGGTTGCATTTCCCTCAGTGCATGATAACAGAGATGAAAAAGAAATAAAAACAAAATACATCACAATATAAATAAAACAACAAGACAGTAAAAATAAGATAGAAACTTAATTTGAGAAGCTGTCATCGCTACTGTTGCTGCTAATCTGTAGCTGCCGGCGAGCAGTGACCTTCATTGTGGATGCTGGCAGAGTGCTAGGAGAGGCGGAGGCAGTTTTCTTCTTGGCTTCCCTTGGCGGCTGGATACGAGTGGGTGAGATTTGGGGTAGCTTGTCCAACACTTGTACCTCGTCTTCGGAGCTGCTGCTGCTACTGGCAGACTTGCCCTGGCCGGATGGTCCTTCACCAGCTTGGTTGGGCTTCTGCCTCTTCATTGGAGTGAACTCCTTCGAAAGATTTTGAGCAACAGAGGGCTCCCCATCAGATTCTTGCCAGACGAATGAAAAGGAGAACCCTTCGAAGTAGTCGTCGTCGGGTTCTGGCAGCAGCTCCTTTCTTTTCTCGCCTCTGGCAAAGGCAGTGGCAGTGTGGCTGCCGCCTTCAGCTGTCACGGCCGGAGTAGGAGTAGATGCAGCAGATGGGGTTTTTGGTGTGGAAGCAGGAGTAGGTGTAGGTGTAGGGGCATCAAAGTATTGTTCTGGGAAAACAGGGAATGGTACATTTGCAAAATTTAAATTATTATGAATAAAATGTACCGTGGTTGTCGTGAAGTCCCTAACGAAACTCATCAGACCGAGCTACCTTTCCTCTATCTTTTTGAGTGTGGCCAGAATCTGAGTGGAGGCATCTGCTAGAGAGGCTGCTGCTGCTCTACTACGGCAGGTTCTGGCTGACTGGGGCCTGCCGGCTCCTATGCTGTGGCAGAAGGGTTGAAGAAGGAGAGTGGTGTGGCTGCTTTCAGCTCCATGAGGCTGAAGATGTTACGCTTCGTCCATCCTTTCCCTCGGACTTTGAAGTCTTCGGCAATTTCTGGAACGTTGTGGCCTCGGCAGATTTCTATGATGAGGTACGAGAAGACAAGAGGTCCCGATGGTCGAAGGCCACATTCCAAAATCCCCTCCCTTATGTACCGGCCCACATTTATGGGTCTTTCATTAAGAATTGAATGGACAAGTGCTAACCTGGGTCGGTCGATCGTGCTGTCATGGGAGGAAGGCATGATTCTCTTCTTTACGAAGTGATTCCATAATTTCTCCTTGGGAGTGAGTTGATTTCTTTTTATCGTCCACCGATGCTTGGGGTCGGTGTTCTATTCTATTCCTTCCTCCGTTACTTCTGCCATCACAGCATCATAGTTTGCCAGCGACAGACTCTCGACGAACCTTCTGTGGGCGTCTTCCCTTCTACTGACATAGAGGCCGTAGAGAGTGTTGATGTAGAAAGGCTCAAAAGTAAGTTCTTTACCTTGTACTATCACGGTTGTGGTATCCTTGCTGTCGACGGCATCATAAAATTCCCAGACCAACATGACATTCATATCTTTTGGCTGAGCAGCAAACCGCTGCCACTTCAGGGCATGGATCTTCTTTGCAATAAAAGGTTCAAGCCCTAGGTCTTTCGTGGGCTCGTTGAAGAGGAAACCCTTTTCTTCCCACATCCCTCTCTTCTGGAAGGAGTGTAATATCTACCGGCAGAGTCGGTTGAGGCAATGGCATGCCTAGAGTCTGAGCTCTCTTGTTTGTTGTTGCTTCGTGCAACTCTTGCTTGTTGCCTTGGGCAACCTTTGATAGTACTTTGTGTACTCTTCGATTATAAGATATGTGTTCTTGATTGCTGTTCGAGATACATGATGCTATGGGCATCCTTTGTTCGTTGCTTTGTGCAACTCTTGATGTTCCTTCGTGCAACTATTATGCGGCACTCGTTACCCTTTTGATGGCTTGAATATCTGATACGTCTACTCTACCTAGGGCAATGAAATTAAACAAAATGTAATGCAATGAATTATAATGCAATATAATCTACACGAATTAAATGGAAATTTGCTAAATTAAGTATAGCTTATGAAGTGGATAAATGGTTGAATGACTTGGTATGTTATGATGTGATATGAAATGATAAATTATGTGGACATTGGTCCTTCCGATTATGATATGATGCATATGATATGCTTATAAGTCCGATTATGTGTAATTTGGGTAATGACCCTATTCAAATACATAGAATTAAGAAATGATAAGTCCTGATTTTTGGATGATGTTTGAGATCATTCGAATGATATGCTTATGATGAATTTATGATTTCGTTTTGATAAGTTAATAATGCTATGTATGGATTGGCATGAAATTTTGGTTAATTCAATTGTTAAGCATGAGATTGAGTATGCTGAAACTGAATTGAATTATGATATTGAATGGATTATATGCAAGCATGTGATAAATTATTATGTTATGTTATGTATTCGAGCATGTGCCATGAACGTTGTTATGATATGTATGATGCTATGTGTATAAATTTTACATAAGCTTAGTTGGGTGAAATTGATTGTTAATAAACCTAGCTAAGTAAACTCAATGCTTGATCACATTAAAAGTTCAAGAATGAATTAGATTTAGCGTTACCTCGCTAAGTACTATTTGTACTTATCGCTCCGTTGTTTTCTTCTTCCCAACCTTAGCAGGTCCGCTTGGACCTTAAAGCTAGCATTCGATTGGATCAAGTTACGAGTTCGGAAATATGTATGATCTTAGTCTTATCTTTAGACTCCTAGATGGTGGCTTCGAAGTCTGTTTAAGGATTCGTTTTGTTGTGTTTGGGCGTAACTTAAGTCTGAAATGGTGTTTGAAGTTATATGCTCCGTGATGCATGGTTAGGAGGATAGAATCATGTTTTGTATTTAAGTAGGTAGCCTCATTATTTTGTTGTATAAAAATGTAAGTCGAGCTAGTGGTCTTGTCGATTCTTTTTGTTGTTCATAGTCTATAGCTTGACATGGTTTAGGGGCATATAAAAACTTGATATTTTGTAATGATTTAAGTAAAGGAAATCGAATGCCATGGTATTGAAATCTATTATGTGTTGCATGAAAATTTGATGTGATTAATTATTGGGTAATTGGATTAATTCGAAAATCACCTAGACTATTTAATTAAGGTTTCGAATGGCATGGATTCAAATAGTTTTAAGTATTTGACTTTTTGATTTAATTGTATGATTTAATTGTAATAGTAATTTGATGATGGTAATAAAGATTTAAATTTGCTTGTAATTTGGTAACAAGATCAAAATAAATTGTGTCTAAGTCTATGTATGTTCATAAGAAGATAAGAAAATTTTTGTTAGCCCACTTTCCGCGTGCGCATTAATATGAATAACTTTATTTAAAAATGATATCTTGTTTTCCGAAATGCTTCCGCTATTTTCTGATATGTTCCGATTGTCCGTTTTCCGTTTCCGGTAACGTTCCTAACTCCCGGCCCGGGTTAGGGGTGTTACATTTTTGTAGCATCAGAGCTTTTTAGGTAACAGGTCATATAGACCTCGAATGTGTTCTGTGTGCATCATTAGTTGAGTCAATCCACCTAGGGATCATACATTGAATTTCTTGTAACTATGTTCCTAGCTTTGATTTTGTTTGACCTGAATTAGAATGAAAGAGATACGTTCAGCTCGAGACGATGAAAGTCCTCGAGGATCCTCAAGTGAAGGGGATAGTGTCCATATGAAAGAAAACCCTCTGGTAAAGGAGAACCCTCTTGTACCAGATAGTACTCGACCACAACCTCATGTGCAAGATAGCACTCGAAAAAAATCTCATGTTCAACCTCGGACGAACACTAATAATCCGACTGTTCAGAATGTTCAAAGAGATTGCCTTCTGAGTATGAAAAAAATGTTCGATCAGCTTGTGACGAACATGAGACATGAACAACCTGCTCCAGTAGCTGCTGCCTCTAGCAGAGCTCCTATTGAAAAGCTTGCTCAGCATCGAGCCTATACTTTTGCAGGCTCTATTGAAGAGAAACCGGAAGAAGCTGAGTATTGGTTAGAAAGAACTACTCAGATATTGGCTAAGCAACTTCAGTGCTCCGATGAGCATAAGCTCTAATGCGTTGTTGCCTTACTTGCTGATGAAGCCTTGAACTGGTGGGAAACAACAACTCTAACCGCTCCAGCTGAATCTGTGAGCTGGAAATTCTTTGTAGAAGAATTTAAAAAGAAGTACATCAGTGAACAATACTTGGCCGATCGAAGAAAATGTTTCTTGCATCTGAAGCAAGTGGGTCGACCAATAGAGCAGTACGTGGCTGATTTCTGTAAGTACTACAAGTATGGTTCTGAGTACATCATGTCAGAGAAAGAAAAGTGTCGTATGTTCATTGACGGTCTGAATGATGAGCTGAGTCCGATGTTTACCGCTCTGGACATCACGGACTTCCAAACTCTTGTAAATCGAGCAATTGCTACAGAATCCAAGTTTCGGGCCGCAGAAAAGAGGAAAAGCGGTTACCGACATGATAAGAAGCGCAAGAGTGATGACAAGTCTCACTGGAAATCGAAGAAGTCTAAAAGCCAGAAAGAATGTTCTTCTTCATATAATCCAGCACCTCGTAATAACTTCACACCGAAGCCTCAGCCAATGAGTAGATTTTCTATCCCGGTTGTATCTGTTAATAGCCCGGGAAATTCAAAAAAGGCTGTCGTTTGTCAGCATTTTCAGAAACCACATTCCGGTCAGTGCCGAAGGCATGCCAACTTATGTTTTGCTTGTGGCGGAAGTGATCACTATATCAGAGATTGTCCAGCAGTGAGAGATCAAGCTCCTGCTCAAAACTCTGCCAATCCGAGTCATGTACAATCCAATCGGAACAAGAATATTAGACAAGCTCAGTCTGGGAATCAGGGCAGAGGCAGAAGCAATTAGTCGAAAGCCACCACACATCAGGAATCACGAGCTCCAGCTCGAGTCTATCATATCCGTGGCAAGGATGAGGAAGAATCTTCGGATGTTATTGCGGGTACGGTTGAAATAAACCTTACTCCTGTTTATGCTTTAATTGATTCGGGATCAACTCATTCTTTTGTGTGTTCTCACTTGATTGAAAAGTTACAACTAAAGCCTGAAATTGTTAAAACTGGGTTAATTGTTTCAAACCCTATAGGAGGTGACTTACCTATCAACTTGATCTGTAAGAATAGTCTTGTATCTATTCGAAATGTACCTTTTCCCTGTGACTTGAATGTCCTACCTAAATGTGAGTTTGACCTAGTATTAGGTTTAGACTGGTTGGGTAGACATGAAGCCTGGATTGATTGTCAGAATAAAAGAATGTACTTAAGGGGATTAGGAAAAGAGTCGATTCTGTTAATTGACAAGAAACCAACATCTCTTTTTGCTGCTATGGCTTTGCAAGATGAACTAGATTTTGGCTTAACTGAAATGCCTATTGTATCTGAATTTGTTGATGTTTTTCCTGAGGAACTCCCTGGACTCCCTCCAATTCGAGAAGTTGAGTTCAAAATTGAAGTTTAGCCTGGAACTAATCCGATGTCCATTACGCCCTATCGTATGGCACCTATTAAATTGCAAGAATTAAAGAAGCAGATTCAAGAATTAGAAGATAAGGGTTTCATTCGACCCAGCACTTCTCCCTGGGGTGCTCCAGTTCTCTTTGTGAAAAAGAAAGACGGAACGATGCGACTTTGCATTGATTACCGGCAATTAAACAGAGTTACTATCAAGAACAAGTATCTGTTGCCCCGAATTGAAGATCTGTTTGATCAATTGAAGGATGCTGGTGTATTCTCTAAAATTGACATTCGATCCGGTTATTATCAAATGAGGGTGAAAGATGAAGATATACCCAAAATTGCTTTTAGAACTCGTTATGGTCATTACGAATTTCTGGTGATGCCATTTGGGTTAACGAATGCCCCTGTTGCATTCATGGATCTGATGAACCGAGTATTCAAGCCTCACCTTGACAAGTTTGTTGTTTTATTCATCGATGATATTCTGGTCTATTCTCGTAACAGAGAAGAACATGCTCAACATCTTCGGATTGTACTCTAGACACTCCGAGAAAAACAGCTATTTGCTAAGTTTACTAAATGTGAATTCTGGCTATCAGAAGTGTCCTTCCTCGGACATGTTATTTCAGCCGAAGGAATCAAAGTTGATTCTAAGAAAATTCAGACAATTCTTGAATGGCGACCTCCGTACAATGTAAGCGAGGTCCAAAGTTTCCTTGGTTTAGCAGGGTATTACCGAAGATTTGGAAAGGATTTTCGGTAATTGCTGCACCACTAACCAAATTGCTTAGGAAGAGTGAACCGTTTAAGTGGTCCGATGGACAACAAAGAAATTTTTATCAGCTTAAACAAGCCTTGACTTGTGCTACTGTTCTTATTCAGCCTGAGTCTGGAAAGGAATTCATTGTTTACAGTGACGCATCACATTCCGGCATTGGATGTGTTTTGATGCAGGAAGGTAATGTGATTGCATACGCTTCTCGACAACTTAAGCCTCACGAACTGAACTATCCAACTCATGATCTTGAATTAGCGGCCATTGTTTTTGCACTAAAAATTTGGCGGCATTATTTGTACGGTGAGAAGTGTAAACTATTCACCATCATCAAAGTCTGAAGTATTTGCTTACTCAGAAAGAGCTGAATCTTAGACAAAGAAGGTGGTTGGAATTACTCAAGGATTATGATCTGACCATCGACAACCATCCTGGAAAGGCTAACGTGGTTGCCGATGCTCTGAGTCGGAAATCGAACCTCGGTAAGTCTTTCGAAATTCTCAAAATCTGAAAATGCCCAATCTTACAATTTACTGAACCATTCGAATAATGCCTTGCTTTCCAAGTAATGTTTTTGATTTGTTTGTTCATAGCTTCTTTGGCCATCAATGCTCATTTCCGACTATGTAAAGCTCGGAATTATCAGAACGAACTCCAGGTTCAATCTGTTCTGATTTCTAGAATCAAAGAACTTCAACAAATTGATCCGGAACTTCAGAAAATCTTGTCTAAGCTTGAATCTAATCCTGACTTCTCTGTCAAGTCAAACGGTCTTCTATATTTCAGAGATCGGATTTGTGTGCCTAATAACAAGGAACTACAAGCTGAAATTTTGCAAGAAGCACATCAAAGTTATTTTTCAATCCACCCTGGATCTGTTAAGATGTACAAGGATCTCAAGCCCTTGTATTGGTGGTCTAGAATGAAATCGACTATTAATGACTTTGTATCGAGATGTCTGAATTGTCAGCGAGTCAAAGCTGAACATCGTGCTCCTACTGGATTACTTCAACCTCTTGAATTTCAGCAATGGAAATGGGAACGGATTACGATGGATTTCGTGACCGATCTTCCTTACTCTCCAAGAAAGTGTGATGATGTCTGCGTGATCGTTGATCATTTCACTAAATCAGCACATTTCATTCTTGTACGGATGAATTATTGTCTTGAGACCTTAGCATAACTGTATGTTCAAGAAGTTATCTGTTTACACGGAGTTCCAACTTCTACTGTTTCAGATCGAGATCCTCGATTTACTGCTCGATTCTGGAAAACTTTACATAAGGCTCTTGGAACTAAGCTGAATGTTAGCACAGCTTTTCATCCTCAAAGCGATGGACAATTCGAAAGAGTAATTCAAATTCTTGAAGATATGCTTAGAGCTTGTATTATCGATTTCGGTAAGAACTGGGAGAAATCACTGCCATTAATCGAGTTCGCTTATAATAATACCTATCAGTCTTCTATTCAGATGGCTCCTTTTGAAGCACTGTATGGAAGGAAATGCCGAACTCCTTTGTGCTGGTCTGAACTCGGAGATAATAAAGTTTTAGGACCTCAACTGCTTCAGGAAACTGAAGAACAGGTTCAAATTATTCATTCCCGGTTGAAACAAGCATTTGATAAGCATAAGTCGTACGCTGATCTGAAGTGTAGGGACATCCAATATGAAATCGGAGATAAAGTGTTTCTCAAAGTTTCTCCGTGGAAGAAAGTTTTCCGTTTCGGCAAGAAAGGAAAGCTTAGCCCTCGTTTTATTGGACCGTTCGAAGTGATTGAGAGAATTGGTCATGTAGCTTATCGCCTCGCACTTCCTTCTGAATTCGATAAGATTCATAATGTCTTTCATGTTTCTATGTTAAGGCGTTATCGATCTGATCCGTCTCACATTCTCGAACCACAAGAAGTTGAACTTAATCCTGACCTCTCATATGAAGAGGAACCTATTCAGATTCTTGATCAGGAAATTAAAAGACTTCGTAGCAAGAACGTCCCTCTTGTTAAAATTCTCAGGAAGAACCATAACGTTACAGAAGCAACGTGGGAACCCGAGGATACGATGCGGAAGCAATATCCTCATTTATTCAGTTCAGGTAAGAATTCGAGGAAGAATTCTTTCTTTAAGGATGAGGGAATTGTAACACCCACATTTTCGTCCTAGAATTTAAGGTCGTTAAAATTAAATTTATTTATTTATTCTTAGAAGCAATTGAGCTTGCAATTTAGTGAATTATGCAATTTGGTCCTTAAATTTCTTATTTGGGCAACTAGTGCACCAATTCGAATTAAAAAGAAACTTAGCTTTGAATTAAGGAATTCAGCCGAGTGATATTAATAGATTCAAATTAGTGATAACAAGATACAAAGTGTGAAATTAAAAGAATGAAAAGAAATTAAGTAATGTTGCATTTCCTTGTGGAAATCGGATCGAATTGAGAAAATTCAAGAAAGCATGGAACAAGGGAATTTGATGACCAATTTAAAATGTTTATAAAGATTGAAATTTGCATGTTAAAAATAAAATATCCTTAGGGCTGCCCTTAGTAAAATAAGGATAAAAGTTATAGACAAAGGGACACTAGGGTAATTTCTAAGGCCATCAAATCACCTAGATTAGGGGAGCAAGTCTTCTCCTCATCATTTTTCCTTCCTTTGCCGTGAGGTTGAGAGAGAAATGGAGGGAAGAGGAGCTCAAAGGTCTGAAAAATTCTAGAGCTAAAAGGGTGAAGATTTGGCTTCCATGGTGGATGGATTAAGCTAGGATTTGGAAGGGATAGCTAGTGTTATCAAGGAAATCAAAAGTAGGTTTCCTTCTCCTTGTAGCTATTCGGTCGAGTATAACACCATGCATGCAAACCTAAAATTTGTATGAACATGAAACCATGAGAGTCTTGATGAAAATAATGAGATGAACTAATGAAATCTTTGAAAATTTCTTGAGAAAATATGAATAGAGCCATAAGGGGGTTGTTTTGAAAGAAAATGTAAAATCTTGGATAGTTGGAAAATTTGTATACTTAGGGATTAAAATTTGAAAATTCTCACTAGGAGAAAGTTGTGAAGAAATAAGGATTTTATTTTAAATGACTATTGGTTGCTGGAAAAATTAATCAAAAAGATGAAAATTCGATTTGAACTAAAAGTAGATACATATTCGAAATTATGGAGATTAGGGACTGAACTGGGAAAATCGGTAAAATTGAGTACCTGATTGTTGAAACTAAAGGTTAATATGGACTGTAAAATGTCATGGAAGAATAGTATAAGTCATGTCATGAATGAACTTTTATATTGAAGAATGTGATTAGGTGAATTTTAAGTTTAAAGTGTAAACTAAATAAGCTGTCCAGTGGTATACAACTTATAAGCAGTAACTTTAGAAATTCACCAAAATTTGGATATAAGGTATTTTAAATTGCAATTTTTACTGTATAAACTTTGGTATGTCTAGAATCATTGAGAGAAAACGGAACTCAATTTCAGTCTGTGAATTAGGAGATATAAAATTTTTAAAGTTGGACAGTACATGCTGCCCAGATTTATCTAAAGGGGTGTAATTAAGCAATAAAATGTATTGATTTGAATAAGATAAAAATATGAGGTTCACATGAGTATAAAATTGAGTTTAATACCTTTCCAACGGTATATGACAAGTTAATTTTGGATTAGTAATTAAAAATATATGATCAAAACACTAACTAGTCCTCCAACTAGTTTAATAGAAAATCAGATTTGAAATTATGAGTTTATGCTTGAAATTGAGAAGTAATTATGATTGAATTGCTTCCTAATATAGTGTGTATTCATTTTATGTTGAGAGTTAAGATCGGAATTGTGAAGAAACTTTGGAGGAAGCTAGGATCGATCACTCGAAGGGAAGAAACAAAGGCATCTCAATTCGAGATCAAGCTTAAGGAGTTGTGAGTGTAATTTTGTATTAGGGTTGGGACTAGTGTCCGAACCACCTCATTATCTGTAATTTATGATTTCTATGCATGAAATTGAACTAATTGATATTGGGTAACGTGTTTAGTAAGGGAAGGAGATCAAAGGAAAATTGGATGCATGATTTGAGACTTGTGGTTAATATTTGATTGTGTGAAAATGTGGGCTGCTTTATGTGACTTTAAATGCCATGAATTACATGTTCGATTTGGATTTTGATAATGTTTGAATATGTGCAAATGTGGACTGCCCATGTGATTATTTGTATGTTGAACATATATGAATTGGATTGCTGATAATGCTTGATTAAATGAGTATGTGGACTGCCCTATGGTATTTATGTCATGCTTGAAATGCATGTGATTATGTATGTATGAAGTTGCTGCCATGTATGATGATATGATCGAACAAGCATGCAAATTGAATTATGAAGATGTATATGTTAAATGAAATAATGAATAATAATTCAGCAAGAATAATATGCCCTCGGTCGATTAGAAGTTTTAGATAGTACGACATGCCTAGAGTCTGAACTCTCTTGTTTGTTGTTGTTTCGTGCAACTCTTGCTTGTTGCCTTGGGCAACCTTTGATAGTACTTTGTGTACTCTTCGATTATAAGATATGTGTTCCTGATTGCTTTCGAGACACATGATGCTATGGGCATCCTTTGTTCGTTGCTTTGTGCAACTCTTGATGTTGCTTCGTGCAACTATTATGCGGCACTCGTTACCCTTTTGATGGCTTGAATATCTTATACGTCTACTCTACCTAGGGCAATGAAATTAAATAAAATGTAATGCAATGAATTATAATGCAGTATAATCTACATGAATTAAATGGAAATTTGCTAAATTAAGTATAGCTTATGAAGTGGATAAATGGTTGAATGACTTGGTATGTTATGATGTGATATGAAATGATAAATTATGTGGACATTGGTCCTTCCGATTATGATATGATGCATATGATATGCTTATAAGTCCGATTATGTGTAATTTGGGTAATGACCCTATTCGAATACATGGAATTAAGAAATGATAAGTCCCGATTTTTGGATGATGGTTGAGATCATTCGAATGATATGCTTATGATGGAATTATGATTTCGTTTTGATAAGTTAATAATGCTATGTATGGATTGGCATGAAATTTTGGTTAATTCAATTGTTAAGCATGAGATTGAGTATGCTGAAACTGAATTGAATTATGATATTGAATGGATTATATGCAAGCATGTGATAAATTATTATGTTATTTTATGTATTCGAGCATGTGTCATGAACGTTGTTATGATATGTATGATGTTATGTGTATAAATTTTACATAAGCTTAGTTGGGTGAAATTGATTGTTAATAAACCTAGCTAAGTAAACTCAATGCTTGATCACATTAAAAGTTCAAGAATGAATTAGATTTAGCATTACCTCGCTAAGTACTATTTGTACTTATCGCTCCGTTGTTTTCTTCTTCCCAACCTTAGCAGGATCGCTTGGACCTTAAAGCTAGCATTCGATTGGATCAAGTTACGAGTTCGGAAATATGTATGATCTTAGTCTTATCTTTAGACTCCTAGGTGGTAGCTTCGAAGTCTGTTTAAAGATTCGTTTTGTTGTGTTTGGACGTAACTTAAGTCTGAAATGGTGTTTGAAGTTATATCCTCCGTGATGCATGGTTAGGAGGCTAGAATCATGTTTTGTATTTAAGTAGGTAGCCTCATTATTTTGTTGTATAAAAATGTAAGTCGAGCTAGTGGTCTTGTCGATTCTTTTTGTTGTTCATAGTCTATAGCTTGACATGATTTAGGGGCATATAAAAACTTGATATTTTGTAATGATTTAAGTAAAGGAAATTGAATGCCATGGTATTGAAATCTATTATGTGTTGCATGAAAATTTGATGTGATTAATTATTGGATAATTGGATTAATTCGAAAATCACCTAGACTATTTAATTAAGGTTTCGAATGGCATGGATTCGAATAGTTTTAAGTATTCGACTTTTTGATTTAATTGTAATAGTAATTTGATGATGGTAATAAAGATTTAAATTGGCTTGTAATTTGGTAACAAGATTAAAAGAAATTGTGTCTAAGTCTATGTATGTTCATAAGAAGATAAGAAATTTTTTGTTAGCCCACTTTCCGCGTGCGCATTAATATGAATAACTTAATTTAAAAATGATATCTTGTTTTCCGAAATGCTTCCGCTATTTTCATATATGTTCCGATTGTCCGTTTTCCGTTTCAAGTAACGCTCCTAACTCCCGGCCCGGGTTAAGGGTGTTACACATTCACCCCAAAATTCCCATTTTGTCCCTTTAATAAAAGACCCCTTTTGTCTATTAAAAATGTTTCCTTTCGATTACATTAACCCGAACCGGTTTAACCAAACCTGGTTATCTCCTGAGCCCCAAACCCTGGGCGTTACAAGGATCCAACGGATCAGGCGAGGCTTTGCGTCCTTCTTTGCAAACAGGTACCTCAAGGCAGAATAATCTGTGTGGACTATCACCTTTGTGCCAATAAGGTAAGGCCGAAACTTATCGAAGGCGAACACTACTACCAGTAACTCTTTCTCTGTAGTGGTGTAGTTGGTTTGGGCAAGATTCAGTGTTTTGCTGGTGTAGTAGATTACATGAAAGATTTTGTCTCTGCGTTGTCCTAGGGCGGCGCCGACGGCAGTATCACTAACATCACACATGAGCTCAAAGGGTTGACTCCAATCAGAGGGAACTACCACAGGTGTTGTCACTAGCTTTTCCTTTAATGTTTTGAATGCATCCTGGCATGCCTTATCAAAGTTGAACGGTTTGTCCTGTTCTAGCAAAGTACACATCGGTTTAGAAATTTTAAAAAAATTCTCAATGAATCTACGATAAAAACCTGCGTGTCCCAGGAAATTCTGTATGCCCTTAACAACGGTCGGCGGCGGCCAGTTGGCAATTACTGCAACCACGGAAGAAAAGATTTCATCACAATCAACTCCTTTTTGCTGTGAAAAACCCTTTGCTACCAATCGAGCCTTGAAATTTCCCCCTCTTTTTCTGATACTGCTGGTTTCCTTTTATACACCCATTTGCAACCAATAGCCTTGTTTCCCTCAAGAAGCCATCCATTTGCTTTTCTCATGACTTGAGGTGGCCCCTTGAAAAGTATCCAGATCTTCACTACTAATGTGAAGTGCAAAAGACACCATATCTTCAAAACCCAATCTGCATGGAGCCTTTACATTGGTGCGTCTCTCTCTATCTCTGGCTAAATTATAATTCTTCAATGAAACTGTATTAGAGTCACCAAAAGTTGAATTCGAACTTTCACCTTTCTCAGCTATTACTTTTTTCTCAACTGCTCTTGGATACTGTTCGAAATCCACCAGCACCTTGTCTCGGTTCTGCTGCAACATGAATTGCTCGTCAAAAATTGCATCTCTACTAATCACTATTTTCCTTGCAACTGGATCCCTAAACTTGTATCCTTTGACACCTTTCTTGTATCCCAGAAAGATGCATTTCTTCGATTTTGCATCAAGTTTTGATCTCTCATCACCAGGTATATGCACATAAGTAGGACAACCAAAAATCCGTAAGTGTGAAAAATCAACTACATTATTTGTCCATACCTCTTCTACAACTATTCCACCAAAGAAAAGTGCAGAAGCTAGGGTAAGAGTGAGTTGCCAGTCCCCGGCAACGGCGCCAAAAACTTGTTAGGTGTAAAATAGTCTATCGCAATTGAGTGCAAGTGTACACGTCGCAAGTAATAAAGTGATACTAGAGTATCGGATATCGTCTCCACAGGGACTGGGCTAACCCTTTCCTTCGCTATCTGCATAAGGGGAAAAAGAATGATTTAAGATATTGTCACGAAAATAATAAAGAATACTTAAATAAAAGAGTAGAGATATCAAGATAGAGAGAATGGACTGGTATTGAATTGCTCAGTAGTGCAGGTATTGCAGAGTTTAGGAAATCCAGTTCTGTCGTCGTCACCCGTCGCGGCAGCACCTGTCACGGTGGCAGTCCGTTGATTGTTGCGGCAGCAAACACTCAACTCAGTACTTTCAAGTTTGGCAAGAATCCCAGATCTGCCTTGGCCTATCCCTAGGTCTAAGTCTGTCGATGATCACGTCTTGATGATACCTCCCGGCGTGAATCGAAGGATGAACACCGATGTGTATGAATTCTTCTTTAGCCACTTAACCTCGCCCTATCCCTAGGCACGAGATAGTTCAACTATAAACTAGAGAACTTGCTCTTATTTCTTTCGTATACTTAACTCTCCCGATGCTAAGTAAATAGATAACCTCACAATGCTCTCCCGATGCTCTTGCAAGATATTACTAACCAAAATAAGAGAACTTGAAGTTTATTTTATTGAACTGAAAATACCTAAAACAAAAGCAACCCTTGCAACTACTTTACAAATCAACCCGTGGCCCTAGGGGGTTTTAGAACATATCGACGGCGGGTAAACGGTGGAGGGGTTTTTGGTTGTCGGTTATGGGGTTATGGGTTATGAGAGGTCTTCCTATAGGTTAAGATATATGCCCTTATATAAGCTTTGGGCTCATGTTTTCTAATTTAACAAGGATTACAACTTTAAATTAAAGTATGATTCTAATAAAGACTAAATCTTCAAGGAATCTACTTTCCAGCCGTCCTCCTTGTTTCTTGGGATTATCTCTCCTTGAACTTTGGGCTTGGAATATCTTATGATCCAGGGCTTGGAAAAATATGGTGATTTCACACGACAGACGGGCTGAATTTTCTCTATCTGTCGAGGTCCACTTTGCATCTTCTCCACAAAATTGCTGTCGTCCTCTGCTGTCACGGCGGCAACCATGGCAGCATCGTCCTCCTTAACTGCTAGTTCCAGCTTTTCTGCATCGCTGCCCAGCGCCTGTCACGGCTGCTGCCCTGGGTGCTATCACGGCTGCTGCCCTGGGTGCTGTCACGACTGCTGCCCTGGATGCTGTCACGACTGCTGCCACGGCAGATACCTGCAAAAGTAACCAAATTTAGCAGTATCTGCGCAGTTTTATCTAAATGTGATGTTGATGCAAAACTTAACCTAAAATACAGTTAAACATGCTTGAGTGCAGCAAAAATAAGGGTAAATGATGGGTAAAATATAGAACTTTTATACACTGATCACACCCCCAAACTCGAATCTTTGCTTGTCCTCAAGCAATTCAGACCTAAAAGAAAAATAAAATATTTTTTTTTGGCTTTCAAACAGTGAACTTTCCCTTACCCGTCGTTCGTTCCCTGTGACGGTAGCACCCTGTCGGATAATCTAGGATCTGTCCGGAATCTCTCTATAGTCCTCGTGCAGTGTGTGCATGCTTGTGAACAGTTATATGCCAAGACTCTCTTAGTTTCACTAGAATATTATACTTTAGCTTGTTTAGAGTTTTTTTTCTTTTCTTACGAGGCTGATTTCTTTCTTCTTCTTACTAGAGCCAGAATCGGGCACCTCTAGTTATTTCCATTTTTTCTAATTTCTTCTCTTTTCTACTAGAGCCAGTATTTCAGGCACCTCTAGTTAACTGTCTAGAGCCGGTGATAGGCACCTCTAGAAGTTTTTCTCTGGTTATCTGCCTAGAGCCAGTGGTAGGTACCTCTAGGTTTCCCGAGATTCTAGTCTCTTTTCTACTCTAAGTGCTAAGTTTTCTATTCTAGTTTGGCTAAAAGAAGTCTAAGCAGTATAACAGTCACAATGGTGTTTAAGTTTTCAGAACTATAGAAAGGCTCTAAACTTCTCCTAAAGACTATCCTAAAGTTGCTGCCACGACAGGGCTGTCACGGCAGGTAAGTTCAAGTCACAGTTTTCAGCCAAAGTTTTCAATATTTTCATTTTTTTGCATAAAATAAATGCGACACAATTAAAACTAAATGCAATATTATATTAATAATTAGGAGGACTGCCTACCCCCAAACTCAAGGGTTGCATTGTCCTCAATGCATGACACAATAGATGAAAAACAGAAAAAAATGACAGAAAAGTTAAACATCACAAAAAGGTAATATATATAGCAGGTGACAGAGAAGAAGAAAAAGAAAACTTAAGTTGTGCGGCTGTCGTCGCTGCTGCTGGAGTTTTGGATGAGGAGCTGTCGGCGGGCAGTCTCTTTGAACTTTGTCGGAGGAGCTGTGGGTGCTGCCCTGAGAGTATAAGTGCTGTCGCGGCAGGGGTGGAGGCAGAGCTTCCTCGGGTTGCTTGTATCGTCATTGCAAGGGTTTTTCTTTGTTTACCTAATAACAAAAACAAACTAAAAACCAATATCAAATTTCTAATTCCTAAAATAATAAAGATAAAATAAGATAAAAATAAAATAAAATAAGTTAAATTAGGATTGCCTTGAGGGACATCTCCTAAAGTAACTACTCCCTGTTCTATTGATGCTTGGTGTGTCGTTTCTGGTACTTCTTAAAGTCCATCCGTACCCTCCATCTGGTGATTATTCTCATGGTGAGGGCTCCTTTCTTTCTCTTCCCTTTGTAGTCCAATGATGTCCTCCCTTCTTGGTAATGTTTCTGAGGGCATGAATATATGATTAGAAAAAATCAAATTGACATTCAGCCACAAACTTACCTTGTTTTCATTGAATGTTGTTGTGGATGAATGTAGCCCTTGCTGTCGTGTCTGCTGCTGCGGCAGCCAGTTATTTTGACAGTCCGTTGTTAGGTTACTTTGCAGGTCAATGAGACATTGGTAAGTGCCATCACTCTCTATACCAAATTCTGTTGACCACTCGTAGATCTCCATCGGTAGAGACTTTGATGATTCTGTGTCTACCGGTGTTGGTTCCTCTAATACCTGCAATGGAATTGGTGAGTTTTTAAAGAATCCAACATGTTCGTTTATTACCTGCTCATATTCCATTAGCGAGGCATTTTCATCGGGTTGCTCTTCTAGGTGGTCATGCGAGTGCCATGACATGGATGGATGTGTGCAATCTTGGTCGGGCATAACCGAGGTAGTGGGTTGAGAGTTTTCCTCGGATGTGGTTACTGCCGTGACATTCTCTTGAATTTCACTCAGCGTTGTCGCGGTGTTGCTCCATTCCGGCTCCTCGATCATTGCCATGGCAGGTTGTTGCTAAGACTCATCATATGTTGGATATTCTTTCACATAGGCATCCTCGTCACATTGCCTCATGATTTCAGGTTCATCTGTGGCATGAATGAGGGTAGGTCTGCTCAAGATTTCATCCATCTTGGCGATACTTGCGTCCATAGAAGCTGACAATTCTTGAGTGAGTGCCATGAAGGCTTGCAGTGTGTCTTCTAAGGATTTTGACTGCTCTTGAGGATGATGACATTGCCAGGGCAGGTCGGGTTCTGCAGCAAAACTGTTATGGTATAAAAAATTTTGCGGGTTTTGATCGTACCATAAATTTTTTTGCTGTTGCGGCATCGGCAGTTGCTGCCCCTGTTGCTGTCGTGGCAGCATATCTTGTTCTTGTTGGTTCCATCGTTGGTTGTCCATATATTCACCGAAAAAATAGGGACGACTTTCGAATGCATGATTACCTTTACGGTAATTGCAAGAACTTTCCCACTTCAGCTTTCGAATGGTTTTTCCTGGCATGTTGATGCCCTTGAACCTGTATTTTCACCTGAGTTTTTGTTAAAAAATAAAAAAATAAAAAAAATAAAAAAAAAGAAAAGTGCAGAAGCTAGGGTAAGAGTGTGTTGCCAGTCCCCGGCAACGGCGCCAAAAACTTGTTGCGTGTAAAATAGTCTATCGCAATTGAGTGCAAGTGTACACGTCGCAAGTAATAAAATGATACTAGAGTATCGGATATCGTCTCCACAGGGACTGGGCTAACCCTTTCCTTCGCTATCTGCACAAGGGAAAAAAGAATGATTTAAGATATTGTCACGAAAATAATAAAGAATACTTAAATAAAAGAGTAGAGATATCAAGATAGAGAGAATGGGCTGGTATTGAATTGCTCAGTAGTGCAGGTATTGCAGAGTTTAGGAAATCCAGTTCTGTCGTCGTCACCCGTCGCGGCAGCACCTGTCACGGCGGCAGTCCGTTGATTGTTGCGGCAGCAAACACTCAACTCAGTACTTTCAAGTTTGGCAAGAATCCCAGATCTGCCTTGGCCTATCCCTAGGTCCAAGTCTGTCGATGATCATGTCTTGATGATACCTCCCGGCGTGAATCGAAGGATGAACACCGATGTGTATGAATTCTTCTTTAGCCACTTAACCTCGCCCTATCCCTAGGCACGAGATAGTTCAACTATAAACTAGAGAACTTGCTCTTATTTCTTTCGTATACTTAACTCTCCCGATGCTAAGTAAATAGATAACCTCACAATGCTCTCCCGATGCTCTTGCAAGATATTACTAACCAAAATAAGAGAACTTGAAGTTTATTTTATTGAACTGAAAATACCTAAAACAAAAGCAACCCTTGCAACTACTTTACAAATCAACCCGTGGCCCTAGGGGTTTTTAGAACATATCGACGGCGGGTAAACGGCAGAGGGGTTTTTGGTTGTCGGTTATGGGGTTATGGGTTATGAGAGGTCTTCCTCTAGGTTAAGATATATGCCCTTATATAAGCTTTGGGCTCAAGTTTTCTAATTTAACAAGGATTACAACTTTAAATTAAAGTATGATTCTAATAAAGACTAAATCTTCAAGGAATCTACTTTCCAGCCGTCCTCCTTGTTTTTTGGGATTATCTCTCCTTGAACTTTGGGCTTGGAATATCTTCTGATCCAGGGCTTGGAAAAATATGGTGATTTCACACGACAGACGGGTTGAATTTTCTCTATCTGTCAAGGTCCACTTTGCATCTTCTCCACAAAACTGCTGTCGTCCTCTGCTGTCACGACGGCAACCATGGCAGCATCGTCCTCCTTGACTGCTAGTTCCAGCTTTTCTGCATCGCTGCCCAGCGCCTGTCACGGTTGCTGCCCTGGGTGCTGTCACGGCTGCTGCCCTGGGTGCTGTCACGACTGCTGCCCTGGATGCTGCCACGGCAGATACCTGCAAAAGTAACCAAATTTAGCAGTATCTACGCAGTTTTATCTAAATGTGATGTTGATGCAAAACTTAACCTAAAATGCAGTTAAACATGCTTGAGTGCAGCAAAAATAAGGGTAAATGATGGGTAAAATATAGAACTTTTATGCACTGATCAATGCTTGTGGTGACCTGTTGATGAGATAGCATGTCATATTCACAGCCTCTGCCTAGAAGTTTTTAGGAAGCCCTACATTCAGTCTCAAGCATCGAGCCCGCTCAATTAATGACCTATTCATCCTTTCAGCAACACCATTTTGTTATGGCGTCTTTCGCACTGAAAAATGTCTCTGAATCCCATGCTCCTCACATAACTTCAGAAACTGTGAATATGTGTACTCTGTGCCATTATCAGACCTTAAATACTTGATCTTTTTACTCGTTTGGTTCTCCACCGCAGCTTTCCACACCTTGAATTTGGAAAAGACTTAAGATTTCTGTTTCAAGAAATACACCTAAACTTTCTTAGAAAAATCGTCAATAAAAGTAACATAATACACAGATCCACCCAATGATGATTCTCTGGTAGGCCCCCATACATCAGAATGCACATAATCAAAAATCTCTACAGTTTTGTGCTTTCCAATCGTGAAACTGACTTTAGTCTGTTTACCAAGAACACAAAATTAACAAAAATCGAGCTTGCAAGTTTTGACACCATGCAACAAATTTCTTTTATGCAATTCAACCCTTCCACGTTCACTAAGATGACCAAGACGCATATGCCACAATTTTATATTATCATCATATGACTCAACAGAATGAGCTCGACCTACAACTGCACTCCCTAACAGTTTATAGATATTCCCTGCAGTTATCTTTCCTTTCATCACAGTCAGTGCACCTTTAACAATCCTAATGGTTTCTCTATCCTCATCAGGTTTAGGAATTAAACCATTCTTATGCAAAGTGCCCAAAGAAATTAGATTCTTTTTTAAATCCGGTATATTCCTAACATCACATAATATTCTAATAGTACCATCATACATCTTGATTTTGATTTCACCAATACCGATAATATTGCAACATCTATCATCACCTAAATAGATAGAACCAGAATTAACAGACATGTAGGTAGAAAACACTATCTGTCATGCGTTATATGATAAGAGCATCCTGAATCAAGAATCCGTGAACTGAGTTGTTGAAATAGAAAGCATATCACCATCACTGCAATCTAAATTCTCATTCCGTACCACATTCACAGTTTTAGATGATGCATCATGTTTATCATCTGACTCTGTTTTCCACTTTGGACAATATCGCTTCATATGTCCTGGCTCCTTGCACTTGTAGCAACGAAACGTCTAATTGCCTCTAGACTTTGATCTAGAATTCCGTATTCAAAAACCTTCATTCTCTGACTTCCTTCCATGGTCATGATTACGCTTAACATATAAACCATCAGTGTTATAGATTTCGCCTGTATTCTGCCTTCGCTGGTTGTGGGCCAACAAGGTTGCAGTAGTCTCTTCAACTTTGATTGTTTCTTTCCCATATGTAAGAGTAGTCACCATGTGTTCATAAGAAGAAGGCAACGAACACAAAAGAATCATTGCTTTGTCTTCATCTTCAATCTTCATATCAAGTTGAGTTAAATTGGTGATTATTTGATTGAAGATATTCAAATGCTGTACCAAATCCTGACCTTTCTGCATCTTCAGCCCATACAACCTCTGCTTTAGATACATTTTTTTTGTCAAAGACTAGGACATAAATTGACTTTCCAACTTGCTCCATATCTCTCTTGGAGACGTCAGATCCATAACGTGATACATAATATCATCTGCCAAACATAATCGTATGGTTCCAGTCGCTCGTTGCTGCAGTTCTTCCCAATCTTCATCCTCCATCGACGCTGGTTTTGTAGATTGTAAAGCCTTTAAAATACCTTGTTGCGCTAACAGATCCTTTACCCTCGTCTGCCACAATCCGAAGTTACCTTCACCATTGAACTTGACCACTTCGAATTTCGCACCGGACATAGCCATCACAACCAGGCTCTTAATAATAGTTGTTGTGCACATGAAAAACGAAAAAGAAAATCAAACAAGCAAGAACATAAGATATTTAACGAGGTTCAACAGTGTGCTTACGTCCTCGGGGAGCAAAGAGCGGTTGTTTTCTTTTATTCAATCGATAATACCCGGCAAAAATAAGGATAACTAGGATAACTACTGAGGTGGGGGTAAGCCTCCTTATATATCCCCCTACATCCAAGTCCTATTTTAACTAGGATAACTACTACTCAATCCTACTTTAACTAGGATTACAATTGTTCTAATCCTTCGGGGAGTAGTATTCCTTATCCTCCAAAGATTCGAACTCCTTAACCTCCAAGGATCCCTCAAGTCGGTTGGTTATTAAGCCCAGCTGTCCTTTTACAGTATATGATCCATACTTAACACATATTCTCCTAGACACCATTCCTTGTCACATGGACCACTTTTTCACTTGATTAAACCATTTATTCAGGATTGCTCGAGACATCGTCTCACGTTGCATCTTTATATTAGCAAACATCAGTAACACCTTCGATCCCCCCAATCACATAATCGAGAGATCCTTTAAATTTTCAGCATTAATCTCCTTCGCCATATCTTCAATGGTTATAGGTTTTTGGCACCAACCAATTGCACATTTCTGTAATGTCTTCAATTTATCTTGATCCACCACACATAACACCATTTTCAATTTTGATTTTTCATTGGTAATCGTCCCCGCCTTCTTGTTTTCCTCATTAACACCCCTACTCTCGTAACACTCATTCCCCTCAATCTTCTACAATACATCGATCTGCCACCATATTAAACTATGGCTACCCGAAACTTTGTGCCATAAAACCATTTTCCATTTATGCTTTCAATCGCAGTCCTTGCCTCATGTTCCCGTTCCATCCTTATGAATCCGTATCGTGATCCATCACACGCCTTCTTGATTGGAAGGAAAGAGTCAAGCAGTTCTCCATATATTGCGAAGATGAGCCATAGACCCTGCCAATGCAATTTTTGTGAGAGATTTGACACAAAAAACATCCAACGCCTTCTATCCTTTGACCACTCCTCCGTTTGATTCCTATGCACCGTTGTTAAGTGTGTAAAAGTTCTATATTTTACCCCTTATTTAACCCATATTTCTACTGCATTCAAGCATAATTCATTGCATTTAGGTATAGTTTCACATATACATCACAATTAGATAAAAAGGCACAGTTGCTACTGATTTTGGCTATTTATTGCAGGTAGCTACTGTGGCAGACTCGGGACAGTGAAGGAGCAGAGCTGGAACACATGACTGGAGTCAAGAAGGAGGACGCTACCGTGGCCACTGCCGTGGCAGCCATGACGACAGCAATGGTGAAGGGAAAAGTAAAGTGGATCTCGACAGATAGAGGAATTCAAACCGGTCTGTCGTGGGCCACTCCTATATTTTTCTGAGCCCTAGAGCAGAATGAAGGCCAAGCCCAAAGTTCAAGGAAGAAACCCAAAGCAAGAGAAGATGACGAATTAAAGGCATCTACTCTGAAGATTTAATCTTAATTAGAGTTGTACTTTAGTTTGAACTTGTATTCTTACCTTATTAAAAAACTTGAACACAAGGCCTATACAAAGGCATGTAATTCGACCTAGGGAGAGACATCTCATTCTCTACCCGTATTCCCCAAAACCCTTGTCGTTTCCCCCTTCTCATCATGTTCTAAACTTCCCCTAGGGCTAAGGGTTGATTCTGTAAAGTAGTCGCAAGGATTGTACTGTTATTAAGAATTTTATGTTCATTGAAATAAAACTTCAAGTTTGCTTATTCTGGTTTTCAACATCTTACAAGAGTATCGGGAGAGCATTGTGAGATTATCTATTTACTTAATATCGGGAGAGTTAAGTATAAGAAATGAATAAGTACGGGTTCTCCAGTTTATGGTTGAACTATCTCGGACCCAGGGATAGGACGAGGTTAAGTGGCTAAGGAAGAATTCAACAACATTGGTGTTCACCCTTTGATTCACGCCGGGAGGTATCATCCGAGAAGTGTCATCAACAGTACTTGGACCTAGGGATAGGACGAGTCACAGCAGGGATTCTTGCCAAGCTTGAAGTACAGAGTTGTGTGATCGCTGCCGCGACAACAACAGACTGCTACCGCGACAGGTGTTGCCGCGACAGAGACGATAACAGAATAGGAATTCTTATGCAGTGCAACACCTGCACTACCAAGCAGATCAATATCGGCCTATTTCTTAACCCTGAAAACTTCGTTATCTTATATTCAGTATTCTTCAATATTATTTCCCAACAATTTAAACTCTTTACTTTCTCTCTTGTGCAGCAATCTAAGGATAAAGCTATTTCCAGTCCTGTGGATTCGACATCCGATACTTTAAGTATCATTTTACTACTTGCATCGTGTACACTTGCACTACATTGCGATAGGACTTTTGAAACGCAACAAGTTTTTGGCGCCATTGCCAGGGACTGGCAACATATCTTTACCCTTACTTTTACTGCACTTTCTTTTTAATTTTTCTGTTTTTATTGGGACTGTTTACCCTGTGCTTTTCACAAGGTTTTTCGTTTGCTTATGCGCAGATCAAGATGAGGCAAAGAACCTGAGTATAAACTAGATCCTGAAATCGAACGTTTGTGCAACCTCAGGAACCGAGTCCGCCTTTTGATAGCCAGGAACGATTATCTTGAGGAACAGTTAGAGTCAATGCATAACGGGGTAAACAACCCGAGGAATCCTGAAGATCCTCTCGTCGATGAAGGGAACGGACAGCTTGCCGCTGCCATGGTCGCACGACGGTCCGGCCGTGATTACATGATCAACGATCATGTGGAACTGGAGACCACCCTGCCAGACGTAGAAGCTGAAAATTTCGAGCTGAAACCTGTGATGTTCAGCATGATCAATTTCGCTGGCCAATTTAGTGGTGCTGCTACAGAGGATGCCAGAGAATATCTGAAAACGTTCCAAGAAATCTGGGGATCGTTTAGATTACCATGAGTAAATCCGACGATACTGAGGCTTCGGTTATTTCCTCATTCATTGAGGGACAGAGCAAAAACTCGGTGGAATAAACTAATGTCGGGTTCAATAAGAACTTGGGCGGATCTCACTCGTGAATTTTTATCTCGTTTTAATCCTTCCCATTTATCTGAGCGATTACGTAATGAAATTGCTACTTTTCAACAGGAAGATGACGAGCCAATGCACGAGGCATGGGACAGGTTTACCACTCTTCTAAGGAATTGCCCGATGCACGGATTCCCCGTTTGGAATCAAGTCATAAAATTTTACAATGCTGCCAACACACACACTCGAATGAGAAAAGATTCAGCAGCGAATGGACTGCTGTTGGATAAAGATCCAGACGAAGCCATGATAGTATTGAAAAATTTAGCAAAGAATGAAGAGCAATTTCCCACAGTGAGGAGAGGTAAACGAGTGCTAGCTTTGAAAGACTATGAAGCCGACAATTCCCTAAAGACACGGGTTGCGTACCTCACAAAGGCAGTAGAAAATTTGCTAAAGAAAGATTCAAAACATGTCTACTCAGCAGAAGAGGTATGTGAAACTTGCGGTGGGAATCACAGTTCAGAAGACTGGCCGTTACAGCTAGAGGAAGGGATGTATGTTGGAAATTACAATAACCCGAGAAATTACGACTCTAACAACTACAATCCCAATTGGAGGAAAGATCCCAAGTTCTCCTAGAGTAACCCGAACAATGCATTAAATCCTCAGATGCAGAACAACCAAAACCAGGGGGCACCCAGAATCCTGACACGGCAGCAACCGCAAAAGCAGCCGGCAGCCGCACCTAGTATACTGGAACAGACTTTGGCCACATTCATGTCACAGACAGGAGCTTACATGGCAAACATGGATCACTTCATTAAGAAGACTGAGTCATTCATGGACAAAACAGAGATGAGAATGACTAATCATGCCGCTACACTGAAATCACTAGAAACACAGATGGGCCAGGTTTCCCAACATATTAAGCCGAGGCAAAACGGAGGATTCCCTAGTGATACTAAGGTCGCTAGACAACCTACGCATGAGCAGTGCAAAGCTATTACAACTAGGAGTGGGAAACAACTGCAAGGGTCAGAGTTGAAAACCGTACCGATTGAGGAACCAGCCCTAGAAACACCTGCCGCGAACATTGCCCCGGCAGAAGAGGAGAAACCTGCTACCGCCACACCTATCACGACAGCAGAAGGGACAGAGGAGAAGGACAAAGATGATGAAGACCCTAAGCCTCCTCAAATCCGGATACCATGTGAAGGACGTTTGGAAGATTACCGCCCTCCACCTCCTTTCCCACAACGGTTACAAAAGCAGAAACATGAATACCAGCTCAAAAAGATCTATGATATTTTTAAGCAGGTTCACATCAATATACCACTGTTGGAGGCCATCAAGTAGATGCCCGGTTATGCGAAATTTCTCAAGGATGCTATGTCGAAAAGATCTAGACTTGGGGAATTTGAAACGGTAAAAATGACAGAAGGATGCATGACTATCTTGCACAGGCAACCACCCTAGAAAAATAAAGATCCTAGGAGCTTCATCATACCGTGCATAATTGGTGACAAATTCGTGGGTAAGGCACTTTGTGATCTAGGTGCTAGTATAAATTTAATGCCAAAATCTGTATTTCATAAATTAGGTATTGGACGAGCACGACCCACGACAGTCATGATGCAGCTGGCAGACCGCTCTTACGTACAACCAGAAGGGAAGATTGAAGATATTCTGGTAAGAGTGGATAAGTTCATTTTTCCTGCTGACTTTCTTGTTTTAGACTGTGAAGCAGATGAGAACGCACCAATCATCCTGGGGCGACCCTTCTTAGCCACAAGCAGATCATTGATTGATGTGGAGAATGGAGAACTAACAATGAGAGTAAATGATCAAGAGATCAAGCTCAATGTTCTCCAGGCAATTAAACATGCTGATGCAGAAGAAGAATGTAAGGCCATCACTGAAGTAATCCTTGACCAACCCTGCATCAGGTCGAGCTGCCATGACATTAAATTTGGTCACTGCCACAGCAGCCATCTAGAAGACTCTCACGGCAGCAACGACGACAGCAACTCCTCAAATTTAGACATATCCGACACTGAAGGTCATGAGGAGGTAAATTGGATAGGAAATCATCCAGGTAAGTTATTCGAGCCCCTAAACTATACCTCGAATGAACACATAATCCAAAAGCCTTCAATTGTAGAACCACCTGTTTTAGACCTTAAGCCCCTGCCAGGGCAGCTTAAATATGTTTTTCTTGGTTTAAATGATACGTTGCCCGTAATCATCTCTTCCAAGTTAATGTAGAAACAAGAACAGCAGCTGATAGGATGATACAGCAGCATAAAAAGGCTATTGGATGGACGATAGCTGACATCCAAGGCATCAGTCCGGCACTATGTATGCATAAAATTCTCCTATAGGATGATCATAAGCCGACCATTGATGCTCAGAGACGTTTAAACGATGCTATGCGAGAAGTGGTAAGAAAAGAAATTATCAAATGGCTTGACGCTGGGATAATTTATGCCATCTCGGATAGTAAGTGGGTGAGCCTGGTGCGGTGTGTTCCTAAAAAGGGATGAATAACCGTGGTGACCAATGAAGAGAACGAACTAATCCCAACCAGGACTGTGACCGGTTGGAGGGTTTGTATGGATTACCGGAAGCTTAACAAAGCTACCCGAAAAGATCATTTTCCCTACCTTTTATTGATCAAATGCTTGATAGATTAGCGGGAAAACCTTATTATTGTTTTCTTGATGGTTACTCAGGTTTTAATCAAATAGCTATTGCACCGGAGGATCAAGAGAAAACGACCTTCACTTACCCATACGACACTTATGCTTTTCAGAGAATGCCATTTGGACTCTGTAATGCACCAGCAACCTTCCAAAGGTTAATGATGGCGATATTCTCTGACATGGTGGAGGACTTCCTGGAAATATTCATGGACGATTTTTCCGTCTTTGGAGACAGTTTTGAAGGCTGTTTAGGCAACCTACAGAAGGTGCTCGAAAGATGCGAGAAAGCGAACTTGGTCTTAAACTGCGAAAAATGTCACTTCATGGTGGATGAGGGGATAGTCCTAGGCCACAAGGTAAGCTGCCGCGACATAGAGGTCAACAGAGCAAAGATAGAAGTGATTGAAAAACTGTCGCCGCCCACCACAGTCAAGGGAATTCGAAGTTTCCTAGGGCATGCTGGGTTTTATCGAAGACTTATTGCAAATTTTTTGAAGATTACCAAGCCTTTATGCCACTTATTAGAGCAGAATCGTCTCTTTGACTTCAATACTGAATGTACTGAGGCATTCAGAATCCTGAAAGAAAAGCTGGTAACAACCCCGATTGTACAACCACTAGACTGGAGTTTACCATTTGAAATTATGTGTGATGCCAGTGACTACGCTGTAGGGGCAACACTTGGTCAGAGGAATGACAAGCTTGTTCACGTAATTTATCACGCCAGCAAAACACTAAATGATGCCCAAGTGAATTACACCACAACAGAGAAGGAACTGTTAGCAGTGGTGTTCTCGATTGACAAGTTCCGTTCGTACATACTTGGAACAAAGGTGGTGGTCCATACAGACCATTCAGCACTAAAGTATATGTTCATTAAAAAAGATGCAAAACCTAGACTGATATGTTGGGTTCTGCTGCTGCAAGAGTTCGGCATTGAAATCAAGGATAAAAAGGGGACATAGAACCAAGTTGCAGACCACTTGTCAAGATTAGAGATGGGAAAGAGTCTACCGATAAACAAGACCAACATACTAGAGACTTTCCCTGACGAGCAGATGTTTGCTGCCACAAGCACTGTCGCGACAGCCATGGCGGCAGGTAAGTTTTCTGAACTTCCTTGGTACGCTGATTTTGTTAATTACATAGTTAGCGGAGTACTACCTCCTGAACTTAATTACCAAGCAAGGAAGAGGTTCCAAAATGATGCAAAACATTATTATTGGGACGAACCTCTTCTTTTCAAACGTTGTGCAGATCAAATTATCAGGATGTGTGTACCACAGGATGAGCAGGACGTTGTGCATCACCACTGCCATGCTTCTCCTTATGGAGGACACTTAGGTGGAAATAAAATCGCTGCCAAAGTTTTGCAATATGGTTTTTATTGGCCCTCATTGTTCAAGGATGCCCAAGCATTCTACAAAAGTTGTGACAAGTGCCAACAGACTGGGAACATCTCAAGAAGACATGAGATGCCACTGCAAAACATCTTAGAAGTTGAAATCTTCAATGTATGGGGGATTGATATCATGGGACCATTCCCAGCATCATGTGGGAACCTCTACATCCTAATGGTAGTGGATTATGTATCCAAATGGGTTGAAGCGATCGCCACTTAGAAAAATGATGCCAAGACTGTTCAGATATTTCTACACAAAAACATTTTCTCCAGGTTTGGCATACCTAAGGCAATCATCAGTGATGAAGGGAGACATTTCGACAATAGGGTAATCGTTGCTGCCTTAAGAAAATACGGCGTAAAGCACCAGACTGCAACATCATATCACCCTCAAACCAATGGACAGGCCGAAATATCGAACCGAAAAGTAAAGAACATTATTGAGAAGATGGTTAAACCTACTCGAAAAGATTGGTCTTTACACCTCAATGATGCACTCTGGGCCTATAGAACAGCATTCAAGACACCATTGGGAATGTCACCCTACAGGCTTATATATGGGAAAACATGCCATTTACCCGTCGAGATAGAGCACAAAGCATACTGGGCTATCAAGGCAGTAAACATGGACTTAGATAAGGCAGGACAGAAGACGCTACTTGACTTGAATGAAATTGAAGAAATTCGAGCAATGGCCTACGACAACGCAAAGATTTACAAAGATAAAACCAAAAGGTGGCATGACAAGAAGTTGCTGCCACGACAGTTCTGCCCAGGGCAGCTTGTGTTGTTGTTTAACTCTGGGTTGAAACTTTTCCCATGAAAGCTTAAATCTAGATGGTCCGACCCCTTCCAAGTTGTGCAGGTTTTTCCCCATGGTGCCATCACGACCAAATCCTTAAAAGACGGGCACCAATTCAAAGTCAACAGACAGAGACTAAAGCATTATCAGGGGACTGAAGCCCCAAGGATGCATGAAGTAGTTACTTTAGGAGATGCCCCTCAAGGCATCCCTAATTTAACTTAGTTTTTATTTAATTTATTATTTATTTATTAGGAATTAAGAATTATTTTATTTTATTTTTAGGAACTAAGGTTTTTATTTAAATTATTTTTAGGAAATAAGGGAAACAAAGAGAGGAGAAAAAGTGAATCAGCCCACCATATCAACAGCAGCCCAAAAAGCCCAAAGGATGAGTCTGCCGTCACAGCCTGTTATCAGCTGTCGCGACAGACACGGAAAATACAGCCTGTCACCACGCTGTCGCGGCAGACACGCAAACGCGTAACAGACGCGCAGCAGACACACAAACGCGTGACAGACGCGTTAGAAACCGCGTAACAACTAGCCCCGTTATTCGCGCCTGCCGTTACAGCTCCAACGAGCAGAAAATCATTCATCTATATAAACCCACATTCACTATTCATTTTTCACCTCACTTTTACTCTCTCAACTTGCTCTCTCTAGATCTCAAATTTCTTTTTATTTTCCACAGCCTTGCAACTATGACTAGCATACAAACTCGCAGAAGTGCTACCTTCAGCTCTGCCTCAGCAGTAAGCACACCCAGCCACAGTGCCATCCCAAACCGCTTACAATCTAAAACTTCTAATCGACCGAGGGAATATTATTCTTGCTGAATTATTATTCATTATTTCATTTAACATATACATCTTCATAATTCAATTTGCATGCTTGTTCGATCATATCATCATACATGGCAGCAACTTCATACATACATAATCACATGCATTTCAAGCATGGCATAAATACCATAGGGCAGTCCACATACTCATTTAATCAAGCATTATCAAGAATCCAATTCATACATGTTCAACATACAAATAATCACATGGGCAGTCCACATTTGCACATATTCAAACATTATCAAAATCCAAATCGAACATATAATTCATGGCATTTAAAGTCACATAAAGCAGCCAACATTTTCACACAATCAAATATTAACCACAAGTCTCAAATCATGCATCCAATTTTCCTTTGATCTCCTTCCCTTACTAAACACGTTACCGAATATCAATTAGTCCAATTTCATGCATAGAAATCATAAATTACAGATAATGAGGTGGTTCCTACACTAGTCCCAACCCTAATACAAAATTACACTCACAACTCCTTAAGCTTGATCTCGAATTGAGATGCCTTTGTTTCTTCCCTTTGAGTGATCAATCCTAGCTTCCTCCAAAGTTTCTTCACAATTTCGATCTTAACTCTCAACATAAAACGAATACACACTATATTAGGAAGCAATTCAATCATAATTACTCCTCAATTTCAAGCATAAACTCATAATTTCAAATCTGATTTTCTATTAAACTAGTTGGAGGACTAGTTAGTGTTTTGATCATATCTTTTTAATTACTAATCCAAAATTAACTTATCATATACCGTTGGAAATTTATTAAACTCAATTTTATACTCATGTGAACCTCATATTTTTATCTTATTCGAATCTATATAGTTTATTGCTGAATTACACTCATTTCGGTAAATCTGGGCAGCCTGTACTGTCCAACTTTATAAATTTATATCTCCTAATTCACATACTGAAATTGCGTTCCGTTTTCTCTCAATGATTCTAGACACACCATAGTTTATACATTAAAAATTTCAATTCAAAATACCTTATATCCAAATTTTGGTGAATTTCTAAAGTTACTACTTATAAGTTGTATACCACTAGACAACTTATTTAGTTTACACTTTAAACTTAAAATTCACCTAATCACATTCTTCAATATAAAAATTCATTCATGACATGACTTATACTATTCTTCCATGACATTTTACAGTCCATATTAACCTTTAATTTCAACAATCAGGTACTCAATTTTACCGATTTTCCCAGTTCAGTCCCTAATCTCCATAATTTCGAATGTGTGTCTACTTTTAGTTCAAATCGAATTTTCATCTTTTTGATTCATTTTTCCAGCAACCAATAGTCATTTAAAATAAAATCCTTATTTCTTCACAACTTTCTCCTAGTGAGAAGTTTTCAAATTTTAATCTCTAAGTATACAAATTTTCCAACTATCCAAGATTTTACATTTTCTTTCCAAACAGCCCCCTTATGGCTCTATTCATATTTTCTCAAGAAATTTTCAAAGATTTCATTAGATCATCTCATTATTTTCATCAAGACTCTCATGGTTTCATGTTCATACAAATTTTAGGTTTGCATGCATGGTGTTATGCTCAACCGAATAGCTACAAGGAGAATGAAACTTACTTTTGATTTCCTTGATAACACTAGCTATCCCTTCCAAATCCTAGCTTAATCCATCCACCATGCAAGCCAAATCTTCACCCTTTTAGCTCTAGAATTTTTCAGACCTTTGAGCTCCTCTTCCCTCCATTTTTCTCTCAACCTCACGGCAAAGGAAGGAAAAATGATGAGGAGAAGACTTGCTCCCCTAATCTAGGTGATTTGATGGCCTTAGAAATTACCCTAGTGTCCCTTTGTCTATAACTTTTATCCTTATTTTACTAAGGGCAGCCCTAAGGATATTTTATTTTTAACATGCAAATTTCAATCTTTATAAACATTTTAAATTGGTCATCAAATTCCCTTGTTCCATGCTTTCTTGAATTTTCTCAATTCGATCCGATTTCCACAAGGAAATGCAACATTACTTAATTTCTTTTCATTCTTTTAATTTCACACTTTGTATCTTGTTATCACTAATTTGAATCTATTAATATCACTTGGCTGAATTCCTTAATTCAAAGCTAAGTTTCTTTTTAATTCGAATTGGTGCACTAGTTGCCCAAATAAGAAATTTAAGGACCAAATTGCATAATTCAATAAATTGCAAGCTCACTTGCTTCTAAGAATAAATAAATAATTTAATTTTAACGACCTTAAATTCTAGGAAGGAAATGTGGGTGTTACAGAATGAAATAAAGAAAGAAAAGAAAAGTTTGAAAGAAAAAGCTATTTTCTTCAAAAAAAATCCCTTTTTCACCAAGAATCTCTCCTAAACCCTATTTTCACTATTCCATTGCCCAATCGCTCTTTCAAGCAAGTTTTCCAAGGTAAGCAATCCATTGTTTTAATTCTTTTTCCATTAAGTTGTCACTAGTTAGATTCTCCTTAAAAATCCATTATTTTGAGGTTATTTCAAAATGCTTTGAGTTTGAAAATTGGTAAAATGGAGGGATTTCGTGTGGGTATTCTAATATAATGTTTAAGGGTGTTTTTAAGCATGCTTGGGTGTCTTAAAAATGTTAAAAAGATGGCAAATGGTGGGAAACCCGAAATGGGTTTAAAAATGGGTTTTTTAGGTTAAAAGGTTGAGTTTTTGGGTTGAAAACGTGGTTGGTGGTTCCTTTGATGTTGGGGGATGTTCCTAGATGATTTTGGATGTTTTTTGGTGGTTGAAATGGCTGGTTTCAGTGTGGGGTTTGTCTAGAACGAAAATGGTAAAGTTTGGATGAAATTTGGGTTTGAATCAATGTGTTTTGGTTGCAAGGAGTAGATTTCCGAGTTGTTGCTGGTTTACAAGTATTTTAGCACCCTAATAGTTGTTTTGGGTTGTCTTGAAGCAGCGGATATTGATTTGGGTACTTCAGGTGCGGTACCGGGTGCTACGGAGGCGTGAGATCGGTGTTTCAGCTTCCGTTGGGCTCTATCGGTGAGTGGAAACTGCTTTGAGACTTTAAATGCGTTCAATGAAGGTTTTTGGCGTTTGGGTGGAGTCTTAGAGACTAACCTAGACCTTGGTGTAAGTTTATCTACTCTCGCTTGTTTGGTTGATTATGGGTGTTCTCGATTATGTGTGTTGTGGTGTGTTTTGGATGGTTTTTATTCTCCGTTTTAATGTTGTTGTGTAGTAGTTGTTGATGTCAAGCCTCACGTGATGGTTGGTCGTTGTATACAGTGATGTGTAGTCCCACTGGTACTAACTAGTAGAATAGTACAATGATGTGTAGTCCCATCGGAAAACTACTAGTTGTTTTGAACGGTGATGTGTAGTCCCACCGGGTTTTGGTTATGCATGTGCATACCTTGTATTGTTTATGTTTGTGTTTCGTTATATCTTCTCCTTAAATGGTTTTGCTTTACATCTAAGAATATGTTTTAAAACTGCATTGTTGTTGTGTTTTAGAGCCCCGCTCACTAAGCTTTTAAGCTTACACTCTCTTTTTCCAACAATGCAGATCGTTAGGGGCTTTAGGAGGCAAGTGGGCAAGGAAGGAATTCTCGGAGTTCTCGGGTGGCTCAAAGTATGGTTTTATTAGTTTGTAATAACACTTAGACAATGGGATTGCTAGATTTGTATGTTAAGGAGTTGGTGATCAAACTCATATACTATGGCTTGTTTATGTTTCTAGCATGTTTGAAATAATGGTACTATATTATGTTGAGGTTTAATGTGGCCATGTATGAATTGCTTTGTGTTTTGGCATGTTAGTGTTTTTTAATCTAAGTGTTAATATGAGCTTAGGGCTTGAAATCCAATTTATTGCTTGAATGCATGTCTAATAATGTGATTAGGGTACTTTGCATTTAGAATATATGTATGATATGTTGCTATGTGGTTTTTGATGATTCATGACAATTTTGGGGACGTTTAGAGGTGTAAAAGTATGATTTCAGGCCAAACTGTGTGCAGGCATTTCGAAACGCTCGATATGGTTTCGGAACGGTCGATGCTCCAGGGGTACCCGTATCGGAACGGGGGTGGTGCCATTTCGGTATGTTTTGCCACTAGAGGCTCCTGTTTCGGAACCATGTACGGCCGTTTCGATACGATTTGCCACTATGAGCCCCTGTTTCAGAACCCGTTCTGATACGTTTTGTCATTGGAAGCCCCCATTCCGGAACAAGGTGGGATCATTTCGGAACGGCTTGGCTTTTACTTTTTAAATGGAGCTCGAATTTCGGAACGGACAAGCCTGTTTCGAAACGCAGACAGTTAAATCGGTTAAATGGCATCTTTAAAGGTTCTTGAATGTTACAGTTTAGTCCATATGGCTTGTATGCTTCATAATTGAGTTTATATGCATCCTTTATGATGGTTTTGCCCCGTGTGCATGGAACTTGATCAATTAAGCTACTTGGTAAATTTAAGTTATCGTATGCTCTGATTGGATTGTATTCGTTTTCGCTTTTCCGCTATCGCCTTCACATTTAGGATTAATTGTGACATTTAGACAAGATAAGTATAAATGAAAAAAATAGGGTTGCTAATCAGAGTGAGGCCTTAGCGGGTTTCGCTTCGGTTTTCCCCGTGTAACCCGTTCGGTCCGGTCTATTGGCTAGGCTGGGACGATGGGGTTACAATCCTGCTGCTGCAAGAGTTTGACCTGGAAATTTGAGACATGATGCGCACAGAAAATCAAGTGGCGGACCATCTCTCTCGGCTTGAGAATGGACAAGAAAAGACCTTCAACAGCGAAATTCAGGATGAATTCACTGATGAACAGTTGCTACTAGCCTCTGTTCTGGTAGCCGCCCTGGAAGCTGAAGGCATCTCACTTGCCGCCCACGAAGAGGCCGCGACAGCAGCATCGAAAGACACACCTTGGTACGCAGATATTGTGAATTATTTAGTATCTGGTGTTTTACCGTATGAACTTAACTTTCAAGGAAAGAAACAATTCCAACATGATGCTAAGCATTATTTTTGGGACAAGCCTTTCTTGTTTAAAAACTGTGCAGACCAGGTTATCAGACGGTGCGTCCCAAAGGATGAACAACAAGCCATATTATCACAGTGCCAAGCAGCACCATATGGAGGCCATTTTGGAGGGAAGCACACGGCAACAAAAGTGCTCCAATCAAGTTTCTTTTGGCCGACATTGTATAAAGACGCCTAAGCATTCTGCAAACAGTGTGACAGCTGCCAAAAAACATGAAACATATCGAGAATGAACGAAATGCCCCTACAAACAATCTTGGAGGTTGAGTTATTTGATGTTTGGGGGATAGATTTTATGGGACCATTCCCATCTTCGTGTGGTAATATGTACATCCTTCTAGCAGTGGACTATGTTTCCAAGTGGGTAGAAGCCATTGCTACCCCCCACAATGATGAAAAAATTGTACATAGGTTCTTACGAAAGAACATATTCACAATGTTCGGAGTTCCAAGAGCAATTATTAGTGATGAGGGCACCCATTTCGATAACAAACTAATTGCCAAGGCACTCCAAAAAGTAGGTGTCAAGCACAAGATTGTTGCGGCATATCATCCACAAAAAAATGGGCAGGCAAAGATTTCGAACAGGGAAGTCAAGACCATCTTGGAGAAAGTTGTAAACCCAAGTAGGAAAGATTGTTCATTGAAATTAGGCGATACTCTTTGGGCATACCGGATAGCATACAAAATATCACTCAGGATGTCCCTAGATCGTCTAGTATACGGAAAGGCCTGCCACCTCCCTGTCGAAATAGAACATAAGGCGTATTGGGTCGTCAAGGCAGTGAATATGTACTGGAAACAGGCTGGCGAAAAGAGACTACTGAATCTGACATAAATGAAGGAATTCTGGCGGGAGGCATACGATAACGCCAAGCTGTACAAGGAAAAAGTCAAAAAATGACACGACAGCAAGATTCAATAGTGGCAGTTCCTGCCAGGGCAGCAAGTGCTGCTGTTCAATTCCCGCCTTAAGTTGTTTCCTGGGAAGTTAAAATCCAGATGGCCAGGACCATTCGAAGTAGTCCAAGCCTTCCTACATGGTGCCGTGACAATAAAACCAGTAAATAGGGGGACATAATTCAAAGTTAACAGCCAGTGATTAAAGCACTATACATGTGATTCTGTCCCAAAAGAACAGGAAGAATACACATTGGGGAACGCCCACCCCAATGTGATATAATTTTATCTTGTCCATATCTTTACCGCTTTAGTAGGAGTAGTTTTTTTAGGATTATGTATTATTTTTTCATTTTCTTTATTATTTATTCCCGTCTCACAATTAAATATGCAGGTCCAAACCCTTAAAAAATCAAGACCGTCAAGAATAGAAAAGGGCATCAATACTAAGCCCGTTGTCGTAACCTGAAGATGATGGCAGAAAACTCCTCGAAATCCTCTACACCATCTAACTAAGCCTAAGTTTTTTTTCCCTTAACTTATATTTATTTTTCTGTTTTATTTTGTGCATTGAGGGCAATGCCCATCTCGAGTTTGGGGCGATAGCTCTCGCATCTTTTGTCTAGGCATACTTAGTAGCATATATGTTGCATTGTAGTTGCCTTAGTAATAATCAGAACATAAAAAATTGTTATATAACTTGTGCCTATGATAGTTAGCCGATTACTTATTTTCACACCAATAATAAATTGAACTTAATATGGGAAAATCATAAAAAATGACTTAGAATTTTTTTTAATTGCCAAAACTGTCAAACACCACTGTTACTTGCTGAATTTGTTAGAATAACTAATGAACACTGCCTGCTTGTTTTTAGAATTCTTTGCAAAGTTCTAAATATGGTTGCAGGTAGCCGCCGAGGCAGAAAACAGAAACAAAAAATACAGCGCTGCCACAGCAACAATAGTAAAAACAAAGAACATTGCTGATTACCCTAGAGGTGCCTGTAACAGGCTCTAGGAAGAATCATGTGCGAGGAAACTCCGGTGCTATCAAAGTCCACGAATCTGAAAGTTTTAAAGTGACAGACAAATTAGCATGAGTGAATGAAAGTCTTCACGAGATGACTCTACTCCATGGGTTCAGGGTTTTGTAGTTTGCTCCTATCTTAATTTCAGACCTAGAAGAGTAGTTGTGATAAGTTGAAGCCCTCATTGCCATGATTAAAATATTGTGTTTAACTGTGTTGTCTCGGCAGAAACCTTATATATCATAACATCATCTTTGTTTATTTAATTATTCTGCATATTCATCATGTACGTAGTCCTGCACACACTGCACTGGCATTAGAAATTAACTCTGAGTTATTTTCTTGCTGAAGTTCCCTCCACTAATATAATATAGGTGTCACGGCCTTGAGGTATGAAATCAAGTTGAAAACAGGTTTTTCTTTCTGATTAATATAAGGGTAAGTATGTTAGGTTGCATTGCTTGAGGACAAGCAATAGTTCGAGTTTGGGGGTGTGTAAAGTGTCCATAAGTTCTATATTTTATGCACATTCCATCTCATATTATTGTTGTTTTTGAGTACATCTTAGGCACAATTAGGACCATGCATTGCATTTTATAGTATTTTTTTACTTTGCCATGTTTTTCTAGATTATCCTTTGTTTGGTAAAGAAAATGTACTGTTTTAGTGTACTTTTGGTTTTAGGTACTAGAGGCTGACAGAGGGAAAGAGGAGCTGAGGATGCGATGCTGAGGCAACGAACCAAGGAGTTGTACTAATGCAGTTCCAGACAGAGACAACAGCTGCCGAGTAGCTGCCGCCGCCCACCTTGCTGCCCAATACAGTAGACTATAGAGTTGGAGAACCATAGTGCGATTTGTAGAGCAGAAAATCCTGATTCTATCGATGTTGTCCACTCAATTTTCCGACGTCTGTAGAAGCAGGCAGAGCAGCCGAAGTCAAATCTCGAGATTGCTTGTGAAACAAGGCAACGTGATAAAGTCCACATTCAACTCAAAGAAGTCAAAGTTTAAAGTCACAATTAATGTGGAAAGCTACTTTGAAGACTTCTACTTCAAGAAGGACTAGACCTAGCTAATGCATATATATACCCATTGTAATTCTAATTCAAGATAACTTAGGTTTTTCTTAGGCATAGCTTAGGTTTTCTTACCGCCGACATGTTCTAAATTTCTCTTGGGTTTGGGTTATGTTGTAATTAGTTGTAAGAACGGCTGTTTAGGTTTTCAATTTTGTTTTTGCAATAAAATATTCTTAGTTTGCTTAATTCATGTGCTTCACTTTCTTCAATTAGTTCCAAAAGTTCAGTTGAAGAATCCATTTGTCGGGCACGACAGTGTCAAACTCACGTAAGAATTAAGCACGGTCTCATCATGACGAGATGTTGACTAATTCAGCTTAGACATAAGTTAGAATTTCAACGGCTAAAAGGAGCAACCAAACATTGACTGTCTGTGTTAGGTTTACGCTGAGATTGCTAGGTATTGCCTACGTCACACAACAACAGAATCCTAGCCTAGACATAGGTATGATCACTTCAGAATTGCTTCGCCGAACTTGGAGTATCTGCCAAACTTGCTGTCGGGACTTCTATCCATCTCACCTGCTGGGACAATGAAAGTTGCAAGAGCAGAGTGCCGCCGCGTCAATCCGCCATTACCCGCCAAGGCAGCAGATCGTGGCAGCGCAAAGCAACTTGACCTATTCAACGCAGTTTCACACTAAGCAACAGCATAACCCTGTCATCTCCATCAATCTGATCACTTCCTTTTTAATTACTTGTGTTTTTATTTTACTTTTCTTCTCAACAAACATATTACTTGAAATTATTACTAACATATTGCACAATTTCCCATCTCTAGTTCGCGAATGATACGATGATATGTGTGATGATATGTATACCGGGTAATATTAAGTATGTCAAGCATTTGAAATTATTACTAACATATTTCCAATTCTGTTCTGGCTTGCAAATCAATTTTGCAAAGTCAATTATGTTTGGAATTGGTATTTCGGATGAGACCTTGGTGGAGTTGGCTGCTATACTTGACTGTGAACAAGGTAAACTACCTTTTATTTATTTAGGCTTGCCGATTGGGGTCAATTCGCGGAGTGCGAAGATATGGGAACCTTTGCTTAAACGTCTTCGTGTTGTTTTTGCGGGGCAGAGTCTTTCGTTTGTAGCATGAGCCTTGTTGATTAATGTGGTTCTCTTCTCTTTTCCATTATATTATATGGCCATTTTCCAAATTCCGAAGAGTGTTGTACGGAAAATTGATAAAATAAGGCGTGCATTTTTTGGGGAGACACATCTTTAAAGAGAAAAATGAGTGTGTGAATTGGAAGTTGGTTTGTCAGCCAAAATGTTATGGTGGCTTGGGAATAGTCGACATTCATAGTCGAAATTTAGCGTTTTTGGCTAAGTGTGCATGGCTATATGCGATGGAAGGGGAATCATTATGGTGACGGATCATTGTTGTGAAATATGGAGAATTTGTATTATCATGGCGAGTGCATATGAAGGGGAGAAAGAAAATGTTAGTAATTTGGAGACAAATAGTGGTAGTTCAGGATGATGAGAGGGTTCGACAAGTTATGGGAAGGGTTAACTATTGGAATAGTCACTTATGTTTTCTCCCAGTACAGAGTTGGTCACCGATTTTGAAAAACAACCAGTAAGGTCACTTACATTTTCGGGGCGTAAACTTTTGGTCACTCAGTCGTTTGTTACCGTTAAACATTGACGGCTTGCTGACCTGGCAGCGAAAAAATAAGGATACATTACTGCAATGGCCACTAAAGTTTATCTCATATACATTTTGCTCCCCATTTTTTTAAAATAAACATTATGGTCACTACTGAAAAGGTTTCTTTATAATTTCACCCTTGAATTTTTAAAAATTCATTTTTCAATCCTAAAACTTTACAATCAATTAGTACAATAATATTATAAAGACTTAAATGAAAAATAGATGCCCAAAGTATACCATTTTTAAATTTTAGGTGCTCAAATTGCTCCTATTTAATAACTAAACTTTCAAATTGCTCCTATTTTTTCACTTTGAATTATTTTATTATTATTATTATTATATCATGACATGTCTTTTTTATTATTTTTAAATCAAAAATAATTTAAAAATAAAATAAAAACAATTTTTTATTATTAAATTTAAAATATTTTAAAAATATTACTTCTTAAAATAATTTAGGTGTCTAAAGTATTTTTTTGTAAAACAGGTGCCCAAAGTTTCGATAGTTATAATTTTAGGTGTCTGACTGTTAAATGGGTGTTAAAAAATTGTCAACCAATCAGTGCTTGACATGTGGCATTAATTTTATTTTTTAAAAAAATTAATGGAAAATACTCAGATTTTTTAAATTTTTATAAATTCTCAAATATGAGCAATTTGAAAGTTTAGTTATTAAATAGGAGCAATTTGGGCACCTAAAATTTAAAAAGGGTATACTTTGGGCACCTATTTTTCATTTAAGCCTTTATAATATTATTGTACTAATTTATTGTAAAGTTTTAGGGTTAAAAAATGAATTTTTAAAAATTTAAGGGTGAAATTACAAATAAACATTTTTCAGTAGTGAATATAATGTTTATTTTTTAAAATTGGGGAGCAGAAATGTACATGGAATAAACTTTAGTGGTCATTGCAGTAATTTACCTTTATTTTTTCGCTGCCAGGTCAGCAAGCCGTCAATGTTTAACGGAAACAAACGGCTGAGTGACCAAAAATTTACGCCCCGAAAACGAAAGTGATTTTATTGGTCGTTTTTCAAAATCGGTGACCAACTCTGTACTAGGGGAAACATAAGTGATTTTATGGGAGTACATTGCTTTGCATGGATAGTGGGTAATAGGACTGAGTCTTGTTTTGGCATGATCGATGGTGTTCAGAGAAGCCTTTGAGTATTCTTTTTCCGCGACTGTTTCTTGTTGCAATTAATAAGGTGGTGTTGGTTTGCAATTATGCTAAGAAAGGTGTGTTGGATCATCTTGAATGGGAAGCTTTCTTTGGGAGTGAGTTGCGCTATTTTGAGTTGCTGCATTTGCGTGAATTACAACAGATTGTGGGAGTCTGCCGCCTTCACGGTGAACAGCCTGATCGTTTGATTTGGAAGCACAATTTGAGGGGAGTTATTTTGGTGAAGGAGTTGATGGCATTAATGTGTTCTCTCGGATTGGAGGAAAGTGCACTATCAGACTTTGTGATTTGGCATATTAAAGTTTCGCATAAGATCCAATGCTTTCTTTGGTTCGTTTCGCTTCAACGAATGCCTAACATAGTTATGCTACGTGATAGGGAATTAATTTGGATGGCGTGCCAATGTCATGTGTATGGTGCGGGGAGGGTGAAGAGACAGATCACATTTTATTCTCGTGTGTTTTTGCGTATGAGATTTGGTGTTATTTTTTTCAATGGTGGATGATATCTATTGTTTTTCCGAACTTGCTTGAGTCCTTTTTCGCTCAAGGTGCTTTCAGATTTTTCCTTGGGTTAGTCGCAAGTGGTGGGTAGTGGGATGTGCGGCGATTATGTGGTCCCTCTGGTTGACGCGGAATGGCGTTATGTTTCATAGAAAACGAGTGACGACTAAGGAATTATTTTTTATGATCAAATTACGATCTCTTTATTGGGTGTTGGCAACTCCACATGTGAGTATGATCAATGAGGCTAGTTGGTGGGACTGTCTTTGGTTCTGCTCATACCGTGTGGGGGATGGGATATCGCGTGTAGGCATTGCGTGGGTACCGCTAGTGAAAGGAGTAGTTAAATTTAAGGTTGATAGAGCGGCGCGAGGTAAATCAGGCTTGGCAGGTCGTGGGGGGATTTTGCGAGATGATGACGGTAAGATACTTGCATTATTTTTCTGCCCTCTAGGTATGATGGACTCGAATGAAGCTGAATTGTGAGCGATTCAATTTGCATTGGAATTGTTAGTTTTGTCTCAGAGGCGGTATGGTAGCTCATTTATAATCGAATCTGATTCCAAGATTGCAGTGTTTTAGATTCTAAATTGTGAGCGTTGCCCTTGGCGATTTTGGCGTTGTTGTCAACGAATAGATGAGGATGTTAATAAGTTGTCTTGTGTGTGTTTCGTCAACGTCTATAGTAAAGCTAATGGTATGGTGAATGCTTTGGCTAAGGGGGTGTCGACCGTAAATCTCTGTTTCAAGTGTTGCTTTAAATAATGTGTGTGTCTGTGATGCCTGTGGAGTGTGCTGTTTGGATTGTGACAGTGGAGCGTTTATGTGAGCAGATGTGGCAATGAGGTCATGTGGGTGTTTGATTTGAGTACTCTTTTGTTGGGTGTTTTCCTTTTAAGATTTTCTTTGATATCTAAAGTTGATATGGGTATTATTTTCCTCCAATTTAGGTTAGAGAGATTTTTAATGAGGCTCGTATTAGCTTTTTATGTATGATTTTTCACTTTGAATAAAATCATACACTATTGATAAAAAAAAAAGAAAAAAATGAATAAAAGAAATAAAGAGTGTGGTAGCATAGAAATGAAGAAAATAAGAGAGTTTAACTCCATTTTCATTTTTAAGTATCAATACTTAGGCCAAATATCCATACTTCAAGCTAAATTTTATGCTTTAATCCTTCCAATTTATTAACTTTTACAATTTAATTTATACAAATGAGCTAAATGAGCCCCAACATAAACAAGCTAAACATAGTCCAAAAACAAGAAAGTGTAACACAATCCCAACGCAAACCCCAAACAAACCCTAATCCTAAAAAAGGTAGAGGTAACAAGCGGCAAAGAGCATCAATGGCAGAGGAGCGGCGTCGAGCATCTAGACCAATTGTGGGTTCACAAAACATGAAGTATTTGACGATTGGGTTCTTTGATGGGTATTTCAAGAGGAGGTTGACATTAACGACAATGAGTGGGCCATAGAGGTTGTAAAACCAATGAACTTTCCTTTCACGACGGAGCACCCATTAGAGTAGCAGTGGCAGAGTTATACGGGGTGGGGAGGGGCAATTGCCTCCCTCAATTTTTTTTCACCTTTGTCCTTTTATATAATTTTTTTTAAAATTAGTTTATTTATGAATTTGCCCCACACTTTCAAACATTTATGTTTTGCCCCCAACCCCAAATCCTGGCTCCATCCCCATAGAGTTAGACCAGGCAAACTTGACCTGAGTCCCGAACCGATTTATCTGACCCGAGACCCGATATAGACCCGAACATGATGGTCTAAACTTGACCCGAATCCGAACTAAAACCGACCCGGATTTAGTTAAACCGAAAATCAACCAAAACCGAAAGAAACCCAAACAGAAAATCAACCGAATTGAAATCAACCCGAATTTAATTTCCTCATATATGTATGTTTTATTCTCATTTTTTATTATATTACTAATTAACAACTACATTTAGTAATAGTTTAATATCATTTTTTCTCTTTTAAAAGATCATCTTCATATATTGACTCAAAAAGCAGCCGATTTGATATTGACCCGATCCGATATTTACCCGACCCTAAAAGCAACCCATTTAATATTGATCTGACCTAAAAATAACTGATCCGATATTAACCTGACTCGATCCGAAATAACATAGACTCAAACTAAATTTGAATCAGACCCGGCTCGACCCGAATCAAACCTAAACTAAAAATAACCCGAAATGAAAACAAACCCGACCCGAACGACCGGATTGCCACCTCTATGTAGAGTAGCATGCAACCACAAAGAAAAGTTTATGAAGGGGACATATCCAAAGATTCCAATCACTGACCTGAGACATATATAGTAAAGAGAGATAAGAAAAAGCATAAACAACAAAAAGAGAAAAACATAGGAGGAGAAAACGAAAGGCAACAAAGGTCCTCCACCCAATCTTTCTCAACCCTAGCCAACATAGAGAGTCAGTCTTCCTCTTCACATACTTCGTATAATCATGATTCCCATACTTAGACTAGCATTCATGTATTTAATACTAAATTTTCGGATAGTCGACGTCAACCGATCAACGGTGTTTTTCGAACGACTGAAATGTGGGATGTTACATTCTTTGTGCGAGAATTAAGGACGGCTGATAATGGTTTAATGATTATATAAAGATTAATTAATGATGATAAATATTGTAATGCTCGACAAACCTTGGCCCGCTCTACTTAAATTAATCTAAATTAACACTGTAAACTTAAATTATTAAAAAAAACAATAATAAAAATGAACCCTTCCTTCCATCGTCTTTACCTTTTATTTTATACATGCTTCTTCTTCTTCTTTTATCTATTTTCACCATTTTTGCGTCAAATATTGAATTATATATGGATATGTTATTATAGATGATCAAATCACTGAAAATCAGTGCATGTAAATATAAGATATTTGACATCAATAACAGGAGGATTATAGGGTTCCAATTTCATCTTATGATGAGAAAAAATAAGATATATATTATTTCTTCAAACTTTTTGTCTAAATTTGTGTCATATTTTTCTCTTGGATTATAATTTAATGAGTCTTAAACTAATTAATTGTTTGTTTTGGAATACTATTTGACTTTATGAATATCACTTGTGTTTTCACTTTGTATTATTTGATTAGTTTGTGATAATTGATGTTATCGTCATTTAGATTTTTTAGGGGATTTTAGAAATTTAAAAAAAATAAAAAAAAAAATAGGGTTTAAAAATACGTAATTATATTTTAAAAATATTTTTATAATTTCAAAAAAATAGATTATAAATTTTTATACATTTTTTACAAATTTTCTTATATCTTTAGATATTATTTTTTGAATTTATTGTTTATAAATATTGGAAAAAAGTGTAAAAATAAAATTTTACTAACAATCAATGGGCCGGATGAAATATTAACCATTAAATTAATATGTCACGTCTCCCCCTTAACACCATGTAAAGATGAAGTGATCAAAATGTAACTTTTCAAAAACTTTCATAACTATTTTATAACTTTTAAAAGTACAATGACTAAAGCAATAAAAAATCATAGTTCAAGGATTGTTTACGTACTTTAAAAAAAACCAAATTGAGTACTCGTGTGAAAAAACTCAATTGAACTCTTATGAAATAAACATATTAATTAAAGCTTCTTGTTTTCGTCGACCAATTTTAATTGTTAATTGACTAATAGGCCAATCAAATGATAACGTGAGGGGTTACGTTATAACCAACAATGAAAAATATTGAAAATTCTAAAAACAATTATAACAAATCGTAAAAATTCATTTTTTTCAAAATTTTATTGAAAAATTATAAATAAAAATGTTAAAATATCATAAATATAACAAAAATCTATTTTGAAAAGGATTATATAAATTTATAGAATTAAAAAATCATAACATTATAATAAAATTATAAAAATGATGAGAAAAATGATGAGAAAACGTAAAAAAATATTAAAAACATAAAATATAAAAATATTAAAAAAAAATAAAAATAGCCATCAAAAGAAGAAAAATGTCAAATCCTGAAAGGTACGATGAGCGTGATTCACGGAAACCCTACCGCTCTTGAAAACCCTAGTGCTACTGGTTTGGCCGGCGCTGATGGATGACCGCCGGACTTAGGTCATCATGATGGGCTGGACGAGACGGGCAGTAAGGTTGTCCACGAGGAAGGTACGAAGCAAGGAGTTGTTGGCCAGGAAACGGGGGCGGCCGTCGCTACTGTCCATGGAAATTTGGACGATCATATGATGGAAATTGGCATCTCTATACCGCCTCAAGTGGCCCTGGGGGGAGATCAGTGCCAGGTTTCGCATGCCCCTGCCATGCACACAATGGAGAGTCTGGATAATACTAGCAGTGCATGAAGGAAGCCCTCTTTCCGTGATGTCATACTGGGACAATCAATGGAGACTCCGGCTGCGTCCGTCATCGATGAGTTGGATGTGGTGGTGCTAGAGGATGATGTCCGCATTTTGACTGACGGTGCGTTATCGGAGATCACCTTCTCCGAGAGGGTTCACGCTGCGATTGATAAGAGACTGGAAAATTCAGTTATTGTGAGGCTTTTGGGGAAGTCGATAGGATACAAAGCCTTGCTCACCAGAATTGAATCGCTATGGAGACCGAAAGGGGAGATGCGACTCGTTGACCTTGATAACGAATACTACCTTGTACGGTTTGCAATGGCGGATGATTGTGAGAAAGTGCTTATAGGAGAACCGTGGGTAATTTATGGCTCTTACCTCACTGTTCAGCCATGGAGTCGAAACTTCTCAACGGCGAAAGACTACCCTTCTAAGATCATGGTTTGGATTTGCATTCCGGGACTTCCCTACAGGTATTACACCAAGAGCTTGTTTAGTTACATTGCTAGTTCGCTTGGTACTGTGGTTCGGATAGACTACAACACCTCGGAGGGGAATCAGGGTAAGTTTGCTCGGCTTGCTTTGATGGTTGATCTTGAGAAGCCACTTAAGAGTGGTATTATTGTTGATGGGAAGCGTCAAGTGGTTGAATATGAAGGCTTGCCGGCTATTTGTTTTTCCTACGGAAAGTATGGTCATACAAAGGAGAATTGTGGAACTCATGTTGTTGTAGCCCCCGACCAGGCTTCACAAGGACCGGTGGTTCCCGAGAAAGAAATCTATGGACCATGGATGCAGGTGTCTAGTAGGAGAAGGAAACCAGCAGTAACTAGAAAGGAACTAGTGCCTTTGGCTGGTTTGATTGCCCCCGGTTGGGCGTGCGTAGGGGTCTCGCTTTGTCACTTTATATGATGTGGTAGAGGGAAATGGAGATGAGGCTCCAGGGCATAGTAAAGGAAAGAACATACCTGCAAGGAATGTGGAAGTTCCTGTGGCCCGCACTAGGCACGTTGGTAGTGGGCATGTCGGTACTAGTAAACAGGGAGCGCGTTCAGGCGCAAGGAAAACAAAGGCGACAGAAGTGGTAGTGATATCATCTCAAGCCCCTCTTGCTGCCGAAGGTCGAGTGGAGGAAGTACCAGGGGTGAGAGAAAAGAATCTAGTTGTTGCATCGATGGAGAACATCGTGCCTATTACCACGACGCTAGACGGAGAGTTGAGTGGACCGAAAGATCGATATGAACCAAGAGGGGGGTGAATTGGAAATTTAAAGATTTTGTGGTGGAAATTGCAAATTAAAAATAATGACAAGGGATTTTAGAGTGGTTCAAGTTCCAAATGAACTCTACATCCACTACCTTAGCTTCACTAAGGATTTGCAACAATTCCAATAATTGCTCTTCCCCTTTTCTAGGCTAAGGAGGCAACCCTTACAATTTCGGTTGAATTTTCTACCCAAAATTCAACTCAATCCTCACAACAAGATAACAAAGAATTTGATGGCTAATAGAGTATCTCTCAATACAAATTGTAGCCCAATTACAAGCACTCAACCCAATTGAACAAGATAAGAATGAAAATTACAATTGGGGTTTCTAGACAAAATGGGATTTTTGCACAATTGCTTGGATTTGATGTTTGGATGTTTGCTTTTGGATCAATAGTTGTTGCTGGAGCTTTTAGAGGTCCCTTTTATACCTTCTCATTGAATTCTAGCCGTTGTGGTTGTTGCACTCATCAATAGAGCCGTTGGGATGTTATCTCACCTCCATAAATGCAGTCTGCAATAACCTGTTTCGAAACGCGGGGTACCTGTTTCGGAACGGACTAAAATAGAAAGAGCCGTTGGGGTGCATTTAAGAGCCCGTTTCGAAACGCTTTAGAGCCGTTTCGAAACACTTTTGCCACTGTCAAGGGTCGTTTCGAAACAGCCTTAGCCCGTTTCAAAACACCCTAACGGTTTCAGAAAATCAGTTAAAAACAATTGTAACAGTCATATTTTTAATTCAAACTGAAGAACAGTTTCGAAACGCTTGGTCTCGTTTCGAAACGGTTTTGCTACTGTCAAGGGTCGTTTCGAAACTGATCGAGCTCGTTTCGAAACACCCTATTTATCTTTGAAAAATAGGTTAAATAATATAACAACCATTATAGTTTTTCAAATCAAAATTGAAGAACAGTTTCGAAACGTATGAGACCGTTTCGAAACGGGTTCAAGTGTTCTAAAGCCGTTTCGATACACGTTTCGGAACATGGGTTGGCAGTGATGAAAACGTTTCGAAACGCCTTAGGCCGTTTCGAAACAGGGACTTGAAAATCACTGATTTGGCTTTAAACACTTAGAAAAACATTTGAAAACTTTGTTTTTAACTTTGGCATAATCTTAAAATCATATGAGGATGTTTTGAGGACTTAAAAATTCGTTTTGACATTTTCAATTTAGTCCTTAGGTTTTTAGTTATATCAAAATTAAAATATTTGTTTCACAATCTCCCCCTTTTTGATATAACAAAACCAAAGTTAGAATTTTTAAGAATTTTGAAAGTTTTGAAAATATTCTAACTCCCCCTTAATTTAAGATAGGTTTTTAAAGTTTAAAAAATTGTTTAACTTGAAATCCAAGTTGTAAAACTTAAAAAACCTTTTAAACACTTAAAACGAATTTTAGTTTGTGGCTCTTAAATTTCTTGTCCCCTTTTTGTTAGATCAAAAAGAATAATGAAAGCTCATAGAGAAGACAAAGGATTAGTACCAATAAGCATGAATAAGCAACAATAATATTAATTCATAATATCAAAATATCCAAAACATAAACCAACATTAAGTTCAAAATAAAATCCCAAACAAAAGATCAAAAGCATAGGTTCTTAAAACATAATAAAACATAAAGATGCAATCTTAAACCTAAAGTGCATAAATAATATGATATGCTTTGATATGATATGATATGATATGATATGATAGTCCTAAGCCTCGTCATCATCATCGGAAGTCTCATCGTCGCTCTTGACTTGAGAACGGTGAAACTTCGTCCATTGCCCATAGAGAGTGGAGAAGGACAAATCCAAGTTTGAATGGGAAGTCTCAAGAGTATGAAGGCGATCCTTGACATTTTTCAAGCGAGTGTCCATGGCATCAAAACCCGAAGCAATGCGAGTATCCAAAGCATTGAACCGCTAGGTAATGAGAGCCGTAAGGGCTTCATTGTTTCCAACTTGAACTTGCGGTTGAGGAGCAACGGGAGGAGGAGGAGCTTCTCTATCAACTCTTTCCTAAACATCATTCAAATATCGAAACCCGGATTTGCGTAGAGAGGACTCACCAAGCTTGCACTTACGAGGTTTCGGTGAGTCGTAGGTACAATCGATACCAAGGTCATTAAAGATGTAGCTCAAGATTGTGCCATAAGTAAAAGACTTCAACTCATTGGTGTCAATAAGCTTAACATTATTGACCATCTCGGCAAAAATAATCTTAGGAACATTAGGGCGCTCACCTCTACGGAAACATTCAAGCCAAAAGTGATCAACTTGACGGATATGAGAGTATTTACCTCCGGAAGGTCGAAAGAACCATGAAACCATCAAGTGAAGAAAGCGATCGTGCACATCCAAAGTAAGTGCCGGACCGGTGAAAGTGCCAAAGTGACGTTCATCCTCAAGACCTTCATCTTTAAGTTTAAAAGTTGACTCCAAGATAGCAATATCAACAACAAACTTTTTACCCAATATGAAAGATTCAATTCCTATAATCTCAGTTTTGGTTTCATCATGAATAAAACGAGCATTAGAGTAAAAGATGAGTACCATATGTTTGTAGCGAATATCCGGAATGCTCAACAAAGGAAGAAGATTCCATTCACTCAAACGCTCGAGGTAACGGAATAGGAATCGCTCGGAATTGAGGAAATCAAGATCAATGACACGTTCTCGACGAACTTCGAAATCCTTGACATAAGTGAAGCGAGCTCGCATCTCGTTAGTTCGAAGGGATTTCTGAAAAAGCAGAGCAAGATTCGGACGAATGCTCGAATCACCGGTTTGAACGGCCTTTCGCTTTTTGTTAGCTTGTTCCGCCATCTAAAAACATTAAGCAAGTATGTTTTTAAATTTAGGTGTATGCATTGATATTTAAAATCAATCCAATAATAAATCCCACTTAGGTTTTTGAAACAAAATTAAAACAAACAAAAAAAAAACAGTAAAGGAAAAATACGACTGAAAAATTTTATATTCTGAATCAAAAAATTTGAGATTTTGAATTTTTTTTTACAAGATATGGAAAACCCACGCATGAAAACATATAATTTATACATAAATAAAATTTTCTAACCTAAGATTCGAACATAAATTGAAAGAAAAAGAAAAAAGGGAAAAATACATTAGTTAGGGATTTTGGATGATTTGATGAAAATCCTTGCACAATGTTGATGAAACTTGCTTAGACTTGAGTTTTAGAGTAAAACCCCTCACAATTTTGTGAAAAACAAAGAGTTTGAGAGGGTATTTATAGAGAGGGAGGCGGTTTAGGGTTTTAGGGTTTTTTAAGAGTTTGAGTTAAAATAGGATTTTAACATTAAAAGCCCTAAATAAAGCTATCCGCGATACCGTTTCGGAACGGTCTGGACCCGTTTCGAAACGAGATGACTAGGGTTTGACCGTTTTGAGACCTTCAGCTGACCGTTTCGATACGGTGTTGACCGTATCGAAGCCCTGTTGACCCGTATCGAAACACGTTTCGATACACCCCTTGGCAGTAGCCAAAACGTTTTGAAACACTTTGGAGGCGTTTTGAAACGCCCTTCTCTCAGACATGGATTTAAGGTATCCGTATCGAAACAGGGTCAACATACTCTATAACCACATCTTTCTTAAGGACATGATCTCTAATGAAATGATGCCTTATCTCTATGTGTTTGGTTCTAGAGTGTTGGATGGGATTTTTTGTTAGGCATATTGCACTAGTGTTGTCACATTTTAGGGGTATGGTTTCAACTTTAATTCCATAGTCTAAGAGTTGTTACTTCATCCAAAGGACTTGAGCACAACAACTCCCTAAGGATATGTATTCGGCTTCGGTGGTAGATAAGGCTACACTATTTTGTTTCTTAGAGAACCAAGATATGAGCATACTACCTAGGAATTGACAAGTTCCCGAAGTACTTTTCCTATCGATTTTGCAACCCCCATAATCCGCATCCGAGTAAGCATGAAGGTTGAAGGTAGAGTCTCTAGGGTACCAAAGACCTAAACAAGGAGTATCTCTAAGGTACCTAAAGATTCTCTTAACGGCTATAAGGTGAGACTCTCTAGGACTAGCTTGAAACCTAGCACACAAGCAAACACTAAACAAGATATCCGGTCTACTTGCGGTAAGGTAAAGCAATGATCCAATCATAGAGCGATAAAGCTTAGAGTCAACACACTTACCTCCTTCATCTTTGTCAAGCTTTGTAGATGAGCTCATAGGTGTGGCTTGAGGCTATGCATTCTCCAAGCCAAACTTCTTAAGCATATCCTTTATGTATTTTGCTTGGTTGATGAAGGTGCCGTCCTTCTTTTGCTTGATTTGGAGTCCCAAAAAGAATGAGAGCTCCCCCATCATGCTCATCTCAAATTCACCTTGCATTAACTTAGCAAACTCTTGACAGTGACATTTATTAGTAGAACCAAAAATAATATCATCAACATAAATTTGAACTACTAAGATGTCATTTTTATAAAAAGTGTAGTGTCCACCTTACCTTTTTCAAATCCTTTTTCAATTAAAAAGTTTGAAAGTCTTTCATACCAAGCTCTAGGAGCTTGTTTTAAACCATAAAGAGCTTTGGTAAGTTTGAAAACATGATTTGGAAATTTTGAGTCTTCAAAGCCCGGTGGTTGTTCCACATACACTTCTTCATTTATAAAACCATTTAAAATGCGCTTTTAACATCCATTTGAAAAAGCTTGAAATTATGATAACATGCATATGCAAGCAACATCCTAATGGCTTCCATTCTAGCTACGGGTGCATAGGTTTCATCAAAATCTATTCCCTCTTATTGAGTGTAACCTTGTGCTACTAGTCTAGCTTTATTTCTTACAATGTTACCACTCTCATCTAGCTTGTTCCTAAAGACCCATTTAGTTCCTATTGTAGATTGATTACTAGGCCTATCAACTAATGTCCAAACGTTACTTCTCTCAAATTGATTTAACTCTTCTTGCATAGCCATAATCCAAAAGTCATCTTTCAATGCTTCTTTAATATTCTTAGGCTCTATGCATGAGATAAATGCAACATGATTCATTAATCTAAGAGAAGATCGAGTGGTTACCCCCTTGGATGGATCACCCAAGATTTCACCATCTTTGACATAGTTCAACTCCCTTGGGTAGCTCACTTCCTTTTCCTCAAGAGCCAATTCCTTCAAGGCTTCAAGAGGTGGATCTTGTGTGTCCTCTTCTTTTGTTGGAATCTCATCCTCCTTTGAAGTTTGTCCTCCATCAAAGGCATTTATGATTCCTACATCATCATCATCACAAGAATCCTTCCTAGGAAGGAGGTTATCATCGAATACAACATGAATAGATTCTTCTACTACTAAAGTTCTTTTGTTAAATACTCGATAGGCTTTAGAGGTTAAAGAGTAACCTATAAAAATAGCTTCATCACTTTTTGCATCAAATTTACCTAAGTTGTCTTTTCAATTATTTAACACAAAACACTTGCAACCAAAAGGGTGAAAATAGCTAATGTTAGGCTTTTTAGATTTTAAAATCTCATAAGGTGTTTTCTTTAAAATTGGCCTAATCATTACTCGATTTACAATATAGCAAGCGGTGTTTGTGGCTTCCGCCCAAAAATACTTAGGTAAATTGTTTTCACAAAGCATAGTTCTAGCCATTTCTTGCAAAGTTCTATTTTTCCTCTCAACTACTCCATTTTGTTGAGGAGTTCGAGGAGCCGAAAAATTATGGCTAATATCATTTTCATTTAAAAAATCTTCAAACCCTAAATTTTGAAACTTGGTTCCATGATCACTTCTAATATGTGAAATTTTAAGTTCAATATCATTTTGGGTTAATTTTGAAAATGTGATGAATTTTTCCAAAGCCTCATCTTTAGTACTTAAAAATAGAACCCAAGTAAATCTAGAAAAATCATCAACAAGTACAAAATCATAAGACTTACCACCCAAGCTCATAGTCCTAATTGGCCCAAATAAATCCATATGGATAAGTTGTAAACATCTACTAGTAGAAACATCATTAATGGATTTAAAGGAAGATCTATGTTGTTTACCCTTTGAGCATGCATCACAAATTTTATCATTTGAAAATTTTATCTTGGGTAAACCTCTAACTAGATTAAGGGAGACTAGTTTTTCTAAAACACTTATGCTAGCATGTCCTAGTTTCCTATGCCACAACCATGCATCATTTTCATTTTGTGCAACTAAACATGCATGAGATGTATGAATGTCATCTAGATGCACCATGTATATGTTCCCTATGCGATGACCTATGAGCATAATATTATTAGATTTAATGTCTACAATTTTGCATCCATTTTTATCAAATAAAACATTAAATCCTTTATCACACAATTGACTTATGTTCAATAAATTGTGTTTAAGACCATCGACATACAAGACATTTTCAATAAGAATAGTAGAGTGATTACCTATGGAGCCAATACCTTTAATGTGGCCTTTGGAGTTGTCACCAAATGTTACTACTCCTCCACTTTTTGGCTTTAGATCCATGAATCTACTCTTGTCTCCGGTCATATGCCTTGAGCATCCACTATCAAGGTACCATGAGTTTTGACTTTGTGCTTTGGCCTTGTAGCAATGCTCCCCCTACAAACAAAGATATTAAGATTTTGTTTTTGGTACCCAAATCATTTTGGGTCTATGAGTGTTAGCTCCCAAAACCTTGGTTCCCTTAGGAATCCAAGATGACATAGAAATAATATTATTAGATTTTACAAGTTCCTTAGGAACCCATACACTTCTAATTCTTTTAGCTCTACTATGTCTAGGATAGCTACCTTGTTTGTAGTAGTTAGTCTTTTTCTTAGGTTGGTGTGTTCTAGAGGATTCACCTATTTCATGCTTGACACTACCAACATTTTTCAAAGACTTTTTGAGCTCATTTAGCTCACCCAAAACCTTTTGGTGTTCACTATTGCATTGAGACAAAAGATTATTAAGATCAACATTTTCATCTTGAAAGAATTTTAGTTCATCTTTTAATCCTAATATCTTTTTCTCAAATTTTGAATTAGCTTGAGTGAGTGAGTCATTTTTCTCATTTAGTTCCAAAATAATCTTTTTGTTCCTAATGACCGACTCTTTATATTTCTCAACTAATTCATCATAGACCTCTTGTAACTCATCATATGCATCATTTAATTCTTCAAAGTCTAAAATAGATGAGTTAGAGGTTACCATGGAGGAATCTTCCTCAAGTGCCATGAGGCAAAGGTTAGCCGCTTCTTGTTTGTCATCCTCCGATGACTCTTCATCACTCCAAGTAGCAAGCTTGGCTTTGAGCTTCTTCTTCTTCTCAAAGCCCTTCTTCTTGAGTTGAGGGCACTCCGAACGTATGTGGCCGGGTTGTTTGCACTCAAAGCAAATGATAGGATCCATTCCTTCTTCTTTGTTCTTGCTTTTGAAGTCCATCTTTCTTTGGATTTTTCTTCCCCGGTTGGACCTCATAAAACGTGAGAATTGTTTGGCTATCATAGCCAATTCTTCTAGTTCATCCTCCTCACTAGAAGAGCTCTCTTCATGTTGTGAAGCTTTAGCCTTGAGAGCTATTCCCATCTTCTTCTTCTTCTCAACCTCAAGCTTCTCTACCCTTTTCTCTTCTTTCTTCTTCTCATCTTCCCTTCCTTGCTTCATGATCTCATGAGTAAGGAGAGAACCCACAAGCTCATCAAGCTTCAAAGTTTTCAAATTCTTAGCTTCAATGATAGCGGTTCTCTTCCCATCCCAAGACTCGGGAAGTGAATAGAGTAGCTTCCGGACAAGCTTGTCTTCCGGTATGATTTCTCCTAAACCCTTTAGCCCATTGACAATAGTGGAGAAACGATCAAACATCTTTGACACCATCTCATCGGGCTCCATCTTGAAATTTTCATAACTAAGATTGAGAATTCCAATCTTAGTTTCTTTAACATCGTTGGTGCCTTCATAAGTAGTCTCAAGAGTGTCCCACACTTCTTTGGCACTTTCGATGGATGAGACCTTAGAATAGATGTCCGGACCGAAAGAACAAAATAGCATGTGGAGAGCTTTGTCATTGACTTGAATCTTTTTCCTTTCTTCTTCACTCATCTCCATCTTTTTCTTTAAGACCATCTTGCCTTCACCATCTTACTTCAATGGAATATAAGGGCCATCTTCAATCACATCCCACACTAGGTAGTCATTTGACTTGATGAAGAGACGCATTCTATTCTTCCAAAAAGAATAGTTATCACCATTAAAGAAGGGAGGCTTTGTTGTGGATTGAGACTCATACATGCCGGAACCGGAGGTTGAAGTCATCTCTTGATATTTTGATGATCACACTCTTCCAAGGAACTCCTCTTGTGGTTGTTAATCCTCAAAGAGGTAGGCTCTGATACCAATTGTTGAGTGGATCGAAAGATCGATATGAACCAAGAGGGGGTGATTGGAAATTTAAAGATTTTGTGGTGGAAATTGCAAATTAAAAATAATGACAAGGGATTTTAGAGTGGTTCAAGTTACAAATGAACTCTACATCCACTACCTTAGCTTCACTAAGGATTTGCAACAATTCCACTAATTGCTCTTCCCCTTTTCTAGGCTAAGGAGGCAACCCTTACAATTTCGGTTGAATTTTCTACCCAAAATTCAACTCAATCCTCACAACAAGATAACAAAGAATTTGATGTCTAATAGAGTATCTCTCAATACAAATTGTAGCCCAATTACAAGCACTCAACCCAATTGAACAAGATAAGAATGAAAATTACAATTGGGGTTTCTAGACAAAATGGGATTTTTGCACAATTGCTTGGATTTGATGTTTGGATGTTTGCTTTTGGATCAATAGTTGTTGCTGGAGCTTTTAGAGGTCCCTTTTATACCTTCTCATTGAATTCTAGCCGTTGTGGTTGTTGCACTCATCAATAGAGCCGTTGGGATGTTATCTCACCTCCATAAATGTAGTCTGCAACAACCCGTTTCGAAACGCGGGGTACCTGTTTCAGAACGGACTAAAATAGAAAGAGCCGTTGGGGTGCATTTAAGAGCTCGTTTCGAAACGCTTTAGAGCCGTTTCGAAACACTTTTGCCACTGTCAAGGGTCGTTTCGAAACAGCCTTAGCCCGTTTCGAAACACCCTAACGGTTTCAGAAAATCAGTTAAAAACAATTGTAACGGTCATATTTTTAATTCAAACTGAAGAACAGTTTCGAAACGCTTGGTCTCGTTTCGAAACGGTTTTGCTACTGTCAAGGGTCGTTTCGAAACTGATCGAGCCCGTTTCGAAACACCTTATTTATCTTTGAAAAATAGGTTAAATAATATAACAACCGTTATAGTTTTTCAAATCAAAATTGAAGAACAGTTTCGAAACGGGTTCAAGTGTTCTAAAGCTGTTTCGATACACGTTTCGGAACAGGGGTTGGCAGTGATGAAAACGTTTCGAAACGCCTTAGGCCGTTTCGAAACAGGGACTTGAAAATCACTAATTTGGCTTTAAACACTTAGAAAAATATTTGAAAACTTTGTTTTTAACTTTGGCATAATCTTAAAATCATATGGGGAGGTTTTGAGGACTTAAAAATTCGTTTTGACATTTTCAATTTAGTCCTTAGGTTTTTAGTTATATCAAAATTAAAATATTTGTTTCACACGGAGGGCATCATGCGGTTGTCCAGGTGATTGATACTACAGCACGGTCAGTGTTGCGTGAGAGGAATGGGCGTGTCCTCCCTGCTTCTATTTTGAGTTCCACTGCTAAAGGTTCTGATAAAAATAAGGTGGTGATTCCGGGAGTCGCTCGTGCGAAACTAAAGAAGAAAGTTTCGAAATCCCCAAGTCAACCAGTGTTGCAGGAATTGGTAACATCTTTGTCTTCGGAGCTTGACCATGCTTAAGGAGTGATGGACAAGTCAAAGTTGACTGTGGGATCGTCGGTCCAGTGGCGTGAAAATACAGCTTTTGAGCAAGTTGATATGTAGGTGTAATCTGCGCTCTAGCTTCTATCATCTATTACTTATGGTTAAGTTTATTTCATGGAATTCTCAGGGTGCTCTAGACCATGTCTTTAATCGCTATTTCAGGTTATATGTGCGAACTAAGCGCCCGGACGCTTTTGTTATTTTTGAGCCTCGCATTGGAGGCGATAAGGCGGACAGGTTTATCCGTCGCTCAGGCTTTGATTTCTCGTATCGAGTAGAAGCAGAGGGTTTCGCTGGTGGTATTTGGGTGATGTGGAAGTCGTCGGTTGTGGTTGATGTGGTGGCGGTTTCCTCTCAATTTTTCCATGCATTTTGTTCTGTTCCATCGATGAAGCGGAATTTTTTCTTCACCTTTGTTTATGTGAATCCGTGTACTTTAAAACATCGTGAGTTGTGGCATCAGTTGAGGGCGATTGGTCCAGGTGTAGGTAGGCCGTGGGCTATTGGTGGGGATCTTAATGTTATAGCAAACAGTTTTGAACGATGTGGCGGTTCTCAACATCGTTCAGGTGTGTGCTCGAATTTTACTACTTTCCTCTTTGACAGCGGATTGATTGATATAGGTTATAATGGTCCTAAATATACTTGGAAGAGTGGGGATTTGTCCCAGCGCCTGGACCGCTATCTTTGTAACAGAGAATGGATTGAGGTTTTTGCGAATTCAGAAGTCTCGCACTTGCAAAGGTTGGGCTCTGACCATCGCCCTATTCTACTTGACGCAAGGGATGCATCGAATACTCCTATTAAGCGACCTTACCGTTTCTTGGCTCCTTGGATTGATCATTCGGACTTCCCGCGGCTTTTGGAGACGTCATGGTCGGAGGCAGACTCCTTAGAAACTAATATCATGCGGTTTCAGGAGAATAGTATTGAATGGAACAGCTCCACCTTTGGTCACATAGGAAGACGCAAGAGCCTTCTTCTAGCTCGCTTGAGAGGTATTGAGAAAGCCTTGGAGCTGCGCGAGTCTCCTTTTCTCTTGAATCTTGAAGAATCACTCAAATCCGAGCTTGAAACGATGCTTGAACATGAGGAAAAGTTATGGCAACAGAAGTCTCGCGCGAAATGGATTAGTGATGGCGACCGGAACACGACTTATTTTCATGCTTGTGCAATGATTCAGAGGAAAAAAATTCAGTACGTATGTTGGAAATTTTGGATGGCAAGTGGTGTGATAATTCCATGGCTCTTCAACAGCATGCTTTACAATTCTTCCAGAAATTGTTCACTGCCGAACCAAGGCAGTTGCCTAGCACTACAACGCGTTGTGCTTTCTATCGGTTTGAAGCAGCCGAATTGCGGACGATATTGGCTCCAGTAACGGCTGAGGAAATTCGCAACATTATATTTAACATGGCACATTTGAAGGCGCCAGGGAGTGATGGTCTTCCGGTTTTATTTTATCAGCGGAATTGGGCTGTAGTTGGACATGCGTTGCACCAGACAGTTAACCAATTCTTTGAGGATGGGCGTTTGGAGGAATGGATTAACCGAACGCTCCTTGTTCTTATTCCGAAAGTGGAATGTCCTACGAAGATTACTCAATTCTGTCCCATTAGCCTTTGTAACGTGGCTTACAAGGTAATTTCGAAGACAATTGTTGATCGGATTAAACCATTCTTGCCTAAATGGATTGCTCAGAATCAGGCGAGCTTCGTATCGGGAAGACAGATAACGGACAACATTATTTTGGCGCAAGAAGTGATACATTCTATGTGCCATAAAAAAGGTCGGAAAGGGTGGATGGCGTTGAAGGTGGATCTCGAAAAGGCCTACGATAGGCTTGAGTGGGACTATATCCAGGAAACCCTCGAGCTCACTGGTATGCCAAGTAGGCTTGTTGATCGTATTATACTTTGTGTTCGCTCAGTTTCGATGCAAGTTTTATGGAATGGAGAGGCATCGAAGACTTTTAAGCCTACGCGAGGTATACGGCAAGGGGACCCTTTATCCCCCTATATTTTTGTACTCTGCATGGATAGGTTATCGCAATCAATTTCTCAACGTGTTGAGGAGGGGAGCTGGAAGCCGGTACGACTTTCACGCTATGGACCGGACATATCCCACCTATTTTTTGCCGATGATCTTGTACTTTTCTTGTAAGCATCCTTAGACCAAATGCATGTGCTTCATGGGTATTAGATGATTTTTGCCGTGAATCTGGACATCGTGTGAGTGCTTCTAAAACATAAATTTATTTTTCTAATAATACTCTAGCCTCGCTGCGGACAGTTATTGGTGCTGGACTGAGTTTTGAGGAGGTTAATGACCTTGGTAAATACCTTGGTGTGCCACTGCTTCATTCGAGAGTAACCAAAGGAACATATACTTATTTGTTAGAAAAGATGCGTGGTTATCTTACCGGTTGGGCAGCCCGATCTCTATCGTTAGCAGGGCATATTACGCTTGCGAAGTCGGTACTCCAAGCGATTCTAACCTATGCCATGCAAACAACTTGGCTTCCTAAAGGCTTTTGCGAGGAATTGGAGAAGATAATAAGGCATTTCGTGTGGGGGAATGGATCAAACAATCGTGGGATTTCTCTTGTGCAATGGCATGATATGCAGCAACCAATTGAGGGTGGGGGGCTTGGATTTCGTGATCTGCACGTTCAAAACAAGGCATTGCTAATGAAGGTTGGTTTCCAGCTTGTATCGAATGAAAATAAATTGTGGGTACAGGTGGTCAAACACAAATATGGTTGGGGCGTGTCCGTGCCAAGATCTTTGAGGAGGCAGAATTGTTCATGACTTTGGCAAGGGCTGTCGCATGTGTGGGGAGACGTTTGCAGCAACATTTGTTGGAATATTAATAATGGTGCCAAGACGGATTTTTGGTACGATAACTGGTTGAATCTACCCGAACCTTTGTCTAGTTATTGCACACGAGATGCCTCTCCGGTACCAACGAAGGTGTGCTCGTTTGCCACTCACGACGGCCAGTGGAATTGGAGCTGTCTCTCGCAGGTCCTTCCGGACAGCATCTTACCCCACATTGTTGTTGTCTGTCCTCCGGATTGCATTGCGGGTGACGATACAGCAGGTTGGCGGTGGGAGGAAACTCGGTTGTTCTCCACAAAATCTTCCTATAGAGCGCTGAGCTCATTTATTCCAGGTGAGGTTTCTAATAAATGGAAGACATTTTGGAAATTACAGGTACCCCAACGAATCCATGTTTTCCTTTGGTTAGCTTTGAGGGGCAACTTGTTGACGAATGTGGAAAGATTTAGACGCCACTTAGCTATATCCAGTGCTTGCCGATTGTGTGGAGGTGAGGTCGAGGATATTGTTCATGTGCTACGAGATTGTAACAAGGCTCGTTCTGTTTGGGCTAGGGTGATCTCGCCCAGTGCGTTCCACCGATTCATGAGTTTGGATTTTCAGTCGTGGTTAATGGACAACATTCATCCTGGCGGAAATGATCCGCAACGTCTTGATTGGCAGGTGTGTTTTGCTGTGATTTGTTGGCGGTTATAGAAACGAAGATGCATTGTTATTATGGATGAAACCTATGTGGAGAAAGGCGATTTCGTTGAACTGTGCTTCCAGTTTGCTGCAGAGGTTTCCAATACAAATTTAGTGAGGTCGGCGTTTTCGTTGACCCGGACTATGACGGCTGATTTGTGGCGGTTACCGAAGGAAGGGCGGGTTAAGGTGAATGTGGACGGTGCTGTTAACATTATGGATGGATCGGCTGCTGCAGGGGTGGTGTTGCGAGGTGATAATGGAGATTGGATAGCTGGTTACTCGCGTAGCATCGGCGTGTGCTCCGTATTAACGGCTGAGTTGTGGGCGGCTCGTGACGGCCTGCACTTAGCTTGGTCCCATGGTTATCGTCGGATTGAGTTGGAAACGGACAATGTGGAAGTTTTGCGCATACTCCAAGGGTCCTCGTCGGCGCTTCATAGCTCGGCATTAGTGGAGTTGATACGTAGCTTTTTGGCCTTTCGATGGGACGTGAAGGTTCGGTATATCCGGCGAAGTGCTAACAATGTTGCTGATGCGTTAGCAAGGATGGTTCGTGGGGAACCGATTGGAGGCCGGCTGTTCCAAGAACCACCCCTGAAGTTGCTGGTCTTGTTCTTACAGATTTGCAAGGAGCCCGGTAGGGCTATTATAGTTCAGTTTCATCAAAAAAAATGTCCATCAAGACTCAAGACGCTTTCACGTCATTAGATTTTAGGTTGAAAGTTGAAAGTTTATAGTTGAGTTATTCCATTTCTATATTTATAAATAAAACTCGACATGTAAGAAATGTCAGAGAATTTATCAGTTCAAAGATTTCTTTTATAATTTTTATGAGTTTTGTACTTTTTATAATTTTTACACTTTATAAAATTTAAATGATTTTTATGCTTTTAAACATTGTTATTGTATAGTTTTAAAAATATATTATTATGATTTTAAACAATTTTATATATTTTTTTGACAAATCTTAATTCTAACTCTAATCTTATCTAAGAGAGGAGAAAGAGACTTTAAAAGTATGAATGAAATGCTCCTAGTAGGTTTAGAACTCAAGAGAACAAAAATGAGTAATTTGACTAGATGAGTGTGACAATTCCATAGAGCATCACATGTCATCATTCAACTGGCCCTTTTGTTAAGTAACGGTCAAAGTTGTAAACGGTAGCAGGAGGGCTTAATTGTATTTTTAGATTCATAAGGTTCAATTGGATTTTTTTACACAAGGACTCAATTGGTTTTTCTTGGATTCCATAAGGGTTTTTAGTCCAATAACCGAAAATGTCCATCTCTTTTTACAAGTTTAGAGGCAAAAGCTAAAAGTGCAATATTTTTTTGGTTAATCAAATGTTTTAACCTCAGAATTAAAAAAAAAATATGGTTCAAGATTGATTTTACTATGAAGAATAGCTCTTGAAGTAAAAACGGAATAGAAATTCTCTGCTTTTTAGTGTTCTTATTTACGTCTCACAAAGTTTAAAGTTTATGGTTAATGTTTAGTGTTAGAATTTATGATTAAGGTTTAGGGAAGTAGGGATATAAAGTATTTTTAAGGTTTAGAGCTTAGAATTTAATTTTTCAGTGTTGGGCATAGAAAGGGGAGATGATTTTTGTTCTCAAAACTGTGCCGGGAACGAGGGTAAAGAGCCCAACTGTTTTAGTTTTGGAAGTTGAAGTTTTGGAAGCAGAATGTGGCATGAACTGTGTGATATGTGGTTAGGATAGAGGTGCCCAATGGCATGACATGACTTCTATTCATGCATATTTATATACATCTCCAGATATCTCCTCTGCAAGTGCAAGCCTCGAACACTAAAATTCCTTGTGATTAAGTGGAAACCTAGCATTCCAATTTACAAGGATAAGCTCAAAACCAATTATGAAACTTCATCTTCTTCTAGGGTCCAACTCCAGGGCAGTGCCTTTGATGGTGTTGGTGTTGGTCCTTACAGGTATGGTGGAACAAGGTCAGAGCACTACTTGTCACAACACGTTCTTGTCGGCACTGGTGCAGTTAATACCGTGCAGAGCAGCAGTTACTCCCTTTAGCCGCATTCCGCCGAGCGATACCTGCTGCAACGCGATCAAAGCTCTGGGTCAACCTTGTCTGTGTGTTCTTGTTAATGGTCCTCCCATAACTGGCGTGGATCGGAACATGGCACGCCAACTGCCTCAGAAATGTTCTGCCAACTTCGAACCATGTATTCTTCGATTCCCCTCGAGCTCTATACAAACGCTTTTATATTTTCCCTTGTTTCAACAGATTAATCATTAACCTTTTAAATTTCTTTTTCTGGATGCATGCGCAGGTGATGCAATGAAGTAGATGCATGTCTGACTTTTAAGAATAAAGTTGTGCTCATCATCAGAGCCTTTCCCTGTTCGTAGTATCTGTAGATTGCACAAAATGAAAGATAGCTTAGTATCTGTAGTTGCATATTAAAGCTTATTTCCTTTGGTGACAGATACAGTTCATCTGCACCGTTTTCTTTTAAACATGAACGTCTTCTCTCTGTGAAACTATAATGCTAGCATTTTAGAAATTTATCAGGTTATTTCCCTGGAAACTTACGAGGTTAAAAGCATACAAAGCTTTTCGTTGATTCGTCTGATCCCCAGCAGGGTTTCAGAGTGCACTTTGTAACTCTCGGCACGATCATGTGAACCACCATTTTATAAAAAGGCACCCTTGTGCCCTCTTCTGAGAGGGAGAGAAAATCTCGAGACTAAAAACGGCAGCTTCTCTAGACGGAACCCGTTAGGGCTCTTGGAAGAGCCACACAATCAACAAGACTGATAATAGAATTGAATTACTTACATTACACTTGAGTGGAAAATCTAATAGAAATATCACCAGAACACTGGAAATAATCACTTTATAATTGAAATAATTAGCCGTTTGGAAACGATGGCAGCCAGCCAGCCAAACAATCAGAACATACGAGATCTTGAGTCGGATAGAGATTACAAGCCAGATACTGATATGAAATACATTACATCAGTGTAATTTTGAGAAAAACCTAAACATTTCCCTCCCTATATATATCTCTCTGTGTATGTGTGTATTAATATATATCAATAAACCAGGGGAATGGGTGTTACAATACAAACCATACACATGATAAGACACATAAAAAAGGGATAACTTCATAAAAATAAGATTTGAAAAGACCTGCTAGAAGAGGTTGAAGAGGGAAGCCCCTATTGCTATGATGATGCACAGCAACTGAAACGCTTTCCTCCAGAACCGGATTCTGGTTGGGGCCCAGGGACAACGATAGAGGTTCCCTTGAGAAGTGACGCGTTACCCCCAGATTCATGTTCATCATTGGCCACCAGGCTTTTCTTGCTGATGATTCGGTAAATTTCAGTCACGACCGTAACAAAAGCTGATTCAACATTAGTGTCCTCTAAGGCCGAAGTCTCCATGAAGAAGAGGCCTTCCTGTTGAGCGAACTCCTTAGCATCCTCCATGGAAACGGCTCTAAGGGAGCCAAGGTCAGACTTGTTCCCCACAAGCATCACCACAATGTTTTTATCAGCATGTCCACGCAGTTCCTCTAACCACTTTGCAACATGATCAAACGTCTGACGCTTAGTTATGTCATACACCAGCATTGCCCCCACTGCTCCTCTGTAGTATGCACTCGTTACCGCCCGGTACCTGAATTCGTGGAAACACCACCACCACCCATACAAATATAATAAAAATTAGCATTAGCATTCCTTATTGTACATCAATCATGAGTGACCAAACACAAGAATGAACTATGAAAGTCACAAATCAAAGGGAAACCAATCCTCTAATCTCAAGTCTCAAGCTTTTTAGCAACAAAAGAAAAATGGGCATCATCCCAATTCCCATAAACAATCAATCTGAAGATAATCATAATTCATATCAATGTAAGAAAATCATTCCGATTCCATAAACAATAGGAAAGCTATATAGTAATACCTTTCTTGACCAGCAGTATCCCATATCTGAGCCTTGATGGATTTATGATCGATAAGCAAAGTCTTGGTTTGGAACTCGACACCGATGGTGGCCTTGGAATCGAGGTTGAATTCGTTCCTTGCGAAGCGGGCTAAGAGCTGCGATTTCCCCACGGCGGAATCCCCTATCAGCACCACTTTGAACACGTAATCTATCTTTTGATCGAAACCCCTTTGCAAACTAGACATTTTCTATGGATCTATCTGTGAATCAAAACTCCAACTTGCTGAGTCGCTGGATTTACGACTGTCCCTAACTTCTCCACGATAGTCTTCGAGCTCGGCCTTGTTTCTTATTACAAGGGACCTGGGGTTTCTACTTTCTACGAAAGTCAAGGCAAAGACATGAGATTTTGACAGGCCAGATTGTCGCGGGCGGGTCGAGGAAAAAACCCAGACGGTCCGAAAACGGACTCTCCCTCTGCCAACAAAAGTAATATTAAAGGTTAAATTGGGAAAAGGTCCTTCTACTATATGTTTTTAACGAATTTAATTTCTTTAAGGCTTAATTTCAAAATAAGTGCCTAAACTATTACGTTTTTTTCTTTTTAAGTGCCTAAACTTTTTTTTTGCTCCTTTTAAGTGCTCAAACTATACCGTTTTTCTCTTTTAGGTGCCTAAATTTTTTTCGCCTCTTTTAAGTGCTCAAACTATTATTTTTTGTCCATTTTTAAGGTAAAACTAAGGCACCTACCTTGAAGGGAAGGCGGTGGAGGCCTCCCTCTCATCTTTAGACTGCCTGGCCAGTCTCATCTAGAGAAAGTGTTCTTCATGTCAGTGCGGAAGGATGATATATATCACCTTTAAATATTCTACAATCTGTTATTTGTGAAGTCATTTCCACGCCTAATTGTGCATGCTCCTATTTTTTTTTATGATGTACAAACAGAATAAGTGAAGAAGCAATAAAGAAATAATAGAAGTAGCAACACTTTACATCAAACAGAACTTCCACAAATTGCATTTAGAGCTATCAGCACCCAACCTCAAAGTGTTGCTACCTAACCATATGATCAAGACAGAAAAAGACAATACAACAACTTTGAGGATATTGCGGTTCCTTGTTCCGTAAAAGAGCTTTTTCCTCTTCAGCAAGCCAGTATTCATAGTATTTGTAATCAGAACATATCTTGTCGAAAGGGAATTTGAAGACAATACAATATTAAATACACAACAAAGGAACCAAAAAGAAAGAACAAAATGAATGCATTCATACACATACACAGGATAATAAGCCTAAAAAAATTGATGCAAAAGTGAACATACTTAAAAGGTTTCTCTCCAGGGTTTTTCTGATGTGTAACATGTTCAAACGGCCGTCCATTTTTGGGAACAAAACTTGCTAGTTTGCAACTTTCTTCACAGTTGGACTGCCTGGGTAAGGTGGTACTGCATATCACTTATAAAACTGAATAGTACCAAGAGTATGGAGAGAGAATGCAAATTACTCTTGTAGCAGGCGTGCAGCATATTCCAAATCATCAATTGAATATCTGTTTCCACCAGTGTTGATTGGTACCTAAGATATAAGCTGCATTCATTAGACAAGAAAGTTTTGCCCTCTTCCTCCACTTAAGACACCTATAAAAAGTTACTTAATGAGAAAGAGGAATTATTATCTAGTCTTATAACAAGAAATATAGATTAGTAATTTAAATATTCATGAGACCATTGTAGTAGGAAACATGGAATTGTATCAGACATGAAGCCTAAGCATGTCACCTAGTAAAGGACCACCAGGTCACCAAAAGCAACACAACTAGATGAATAAAAGCAGTAATTACCAACATCCATTTGATTTGGTCCTTGTCCAGAGCCATCTAATAGGCCTAACTTTTTCAGTTTAATCTGTTATCTTAAAACTTCTCAGCAGCTTGGTCCTCTTCTTCATCATCATCATCTGCAGCCACCTTGACAGGAGGTGCCGCAAGCTTTGATTTCTGTTTAAAACAGAATGAAAGTTTGCCTCGGAGAAATTTGGGTGCTCTTGTGTGAATCAATGGGCTTAAATTCCATGGCTATTTTGTTAGGAGCAATAGCAGGCTTGGGAGCTGAAGACCCTTTTACAAATTTGGTGCATTTAGATTCTTCTAAAGCTGCAGCCTTGTAACGAAAAATCAGTACCAAAAAGGGTAGATGGCAATCCTTTCTCCATTAGAAAGAGCCAGCAACACTTGCTGGATAAGTAAAGGCTCTGACCTCTGAGGCTGAGCTATTAAGATATTGCAGTAGAGGGTCTTAAGGTCTGACTTTATAGTAAGAGTAAGAGTACATTTACACAAAATGTTCACCCTTTAAATAAACCATACAACTTGGAAAAAACAGAATTGAGGACCAAAGAGGCATATGATATCCCTTAACTTCCCAGTTCTCCAGGACAACCAACAGCTGATCAATGAGATAAACAACACTTCAGTTTTGGCTTCTCTTCCCCACAAAACACAAAGGCAGATAAACATTAGGTTTTTTTTAGCAAGACATACTGTAATTCCAGGTAAATTATATGAAAAATAATCACTATATCCTTTACCAATTTCCTTAACACAACCAACAACAATAGAGTAACAGCAGATCTATGAAGCATGGTTCGCATCCGATTCGCATGGAATAAAACAATTAATAGTATTCTTCATTCAGATAAATAAAACTATAAAAAAGAAAAAGAATAAGAGGGGCGCCTACATGTCGATAGAGTAAAGAGGAATGAAAGGAAAGGAGAGAAAAGAAGAAAGGAGACCCGTGTATGACTGTATGCCGAGGTTTGAGTGGTCAGAACCAGCCTGCCTTGGGTTTATATATATATGGGGAAATACAATAAGCAAGGCCAAGCGGGTTAAAATTGAAAAACAAAAACAAAAACTGGGTTATCTTGCCATAGAGATAGTAATTTAGTACTAGTATATATTACTGAAGTTATCCCAGAGAGAAAGAAAGGCCAAAGACCAAGTTGTAACATTTGCATCTGAGCCTAAGAGTAAGAATGAGAGGAATCCCATTTTCACTCCAATATTCGCAATCCCATCTTCTTCTAAGCATAAGACATATTAGCCATACTTCTCTTTCTTTCTCCAACCCCATCTTTCGCCCTTCTTCCCTACCCCTACCACGCCTCTCTTCTTTCTCTAACACCAGGATTTACACTCTGACTAAGGCTAAGAGTAAGACCCTTCTTTCGTATATATGTGCTTCTTTATTGTTCTTAATTAATTAAATTAACAGGCTTTCTTCTTTCTTTTTGGCTTGGGGTGCTGCAGAAACTGAAACAGGAAATGGGAACAACTCCTTGCCTGCCTCTAACCCTGACCCTTCACTTTATCAACAGAAATTACTTCAAGTCGTCTTAGTTTCTCCTCAGGTATCTACACTATATTTCATCTTTAATGTTATATAACTCATATACAATTATACAAACCCCTCAACTTAATTGTTTTCCCTTTTCCCTTCCCCCCGATAATTCCCATTTTCATCTCTTCCCTTCAGATTCCTGGAAATGCAGGTTGCATTGCAAGAACATGCGCCGCCTCAGCTGTTTCCCTTCACCTTGTCGGGGTATCATTTTCTTTTGTTTTACATTACTTAATTTTGCCAACCCTGACCTTTTATTTAAGATGCTTCTGTGGTTGGTTTTTTCAGCCATTAGGATTTAAAGTGGATGATACTAAATTAAAACGTGCTGGACTGGATTACTGGCCGTATCCTCCCTTATCTGTGTTCTCTACATACCCTTTTCTCATTCATTATCCTTGTGTTCGTATCATGATATAAAACAAGAAACTTTAGCTGAATGAAATGCATGAACACCCTTTCTCTCTATTTTCTTTTTAAGATTCTATTATGTTCTGTTGTATTCTAATTGGCCACTTTCTCATTGCCCAACAATTTATAGCACCGTTTGTCATATATATATAGCCTCAAAGGTTTTCCAAAGAGCATAATTTGCAATGATTATCCGAATTGCATTTGATTGACTTCATTTTCCTTCCAACTTTGTGTGGATGTCTCCTGTTTTCACCAATAACTCTTTGTCAGATATGTTGTCGTTCGAATTCATAATTCATGGGCAGAGTTTCAAAACTATTTCAAGCAACAGGTTTTTCTCTTTCTGTCCCAACAGTGGATTAGAAATGTTCTGTATCGTTTGTTTATTAATTTCCACCAAATATATTTGGTCCTATGATACAGGAAGGGAATAAGCGCTTGCTGGCTTTTACTAAAAGAGGAACAACAATTCATTCAGTGCGTTTCCTTTCTTTCTGTACTCTATTATATGTTATAATATGATGGTTTTTTGAGTTCAGATTAAGACCATTTGTAATACTTGATGTTCTTTTTATGCCTTATGGTTTATGTTACTGTTAATTGCTAGCACTTAGGCTTTGCTTGGTATAAGGATGGAAATGTAGAAGGATGGAAAATTTGTTAATCATATGGTTAAGATTCAAAGTAAGAAAGTGGTTATGAATCTCCACCATTTGATTAACAAATTTTCCATCCTTCATACCAAGCAAAGCTTTAGGCTAGTAGCCTTAAGATAATGTTAAGTTTCTGGATAAACATTGAGGGTAGAGTCTCTGAACTTTTGACCCTCCTGATTTAAAGATATCAAATATCTTAAGAAGGTCAAGCAAGGTTCTGAAGTTCCTCTATGCATATCCTATGTTGGAGGACAGTAACCTTTATATTATATCCGTGTTTACATAATTCACTGGTGAGGCATTCATTGTCAATGAAATCAAACAAGGTCTTGTCCATTCTCATTTTATTTGTAGTTTTAAAAGGAAGTTTGGTATATCCTTTGCAATGACTGTATTGGGAGTCTGGTCTTTTGGGAATAGAAATCCTCACCCCTTTTCGGTGCCCCTCCCTTTCTATGCCCCCATACTAAAAAACTGAACCAACTCTTATCATGAAAAGGGGCAGAGGATTTTTGTCCGTCTTTTGGTGATTTGGGAGTAAACTGAACCAGCTCTTATCATTACCAAATGACAAATTTCTGTAACTAGAAAATCATCAAATTCACTGCAACTTCAGGAGAATGAATGTGAAAAAGATGAGTCTTGCTTTGTTTCTCTACACTTTTGTCGAGATAAAAGGAGAGTAGGAAAATTTAGGTTAAAATACCTAGCTGGTCTTTGCACTATAGGCTCAGGAGCAAGTAACTTAATCAAGTGAGCAATTTAGTTCTTGTACATTTAATTTTGAAGCAAATAGATAAAATTGTAAACGACAGTAAGGTTAAACACTAAAATGAGGATTTATGGTATTTTATAGTGACATGAAAAAAGTAAGCAATTTAGTCTTTGTCGTGTTCTAAAAAACATCGAATTTTGTTTTTTCTTCTTTTCCACGTCAAAACACGAAAACAAACCTATTTGTTTCAAAGTTAAATGTGCAGGGATTAGATTGCTACTAATTTGATCTAGAGTCTACAGTACTGAGACTTAGTTATGCTCCTAAGCAAACAGTGACTAATAAAGTTATTTTGCATTTATGGGCTAGTTTTAATCATTTTATTTTATTTTTTAAGAAAGTTGACTAGAAGTTATGATCATGTTGCAGGACTTTTCATATAGAAAAGGTGATTATCTGATATTTGGCTCAGAAACTTGTGGCCTACCTCCTGATGCATTGTTAGATTGCAAAAGTGAAACTTATGGGGGTGGAACCATTCGGATTCCAATGGTTGAGACGCACGTTAGATCCCTCAATCTCTCTGTGAGTGTTGGTATTGCTTTGTATGAAGCTTCAAGACAGCTGAACTACGAGCAGATTCAAGAGCCCTCTGGAAATTGTGGCGACTGTCAACAATCATTCCTTACTGAGGACATTTTTGCTTAATTTGCTGTATACATTCCAATTTTGAACCTCAACGGTAGAGATTTTTTAAAGCGAAAACAGTCTCTTTCTTTCCTCTCAAGTCTTGCTTTTAAAAAAAAAAAGTTTCCACATTTATTCAATCACATATATATAGCATTAGCATGTATGTAGTTTCCATTATTGTGTAACAATAAAAGAAGAGAGAAAAACCCTAGGGTTAACTTGTGGTTGCCTCCTTCAATCTTTTGTCAGGTAATCCGTTACCTCCTTTGTGAACTTCGGCTATTGTTCTTTTGTAGTCTAATCAAAATACATACTAATATTTTTGCTTCTTTTGGTTGTTTTTTTTTTTTTTTGTATTCTATGTGCATGGTTTTAGTCCGCTAAATTCCAACTAATATGCAGCAGCAGATCTTTCATTCGGTTACAAAAGCCTAGTTAATTTTGCCTCCGTTTCGATTAAATTGTTCCGATTGATAACCAAAAGTCTAGTTAATTTTGCCTCCGATTCGATTTTTAAACATATGATTGAATGGACTGGTTTTTCCTTCATGATTTTATCTATTGCTGTAATGGAAAAGATCAACATGTAGACTTAAGAGCTTAAAGAGGTTAATAATCTATGGCGTAAACCAAATAATAATACTAATCATAAAAGAAGTCATGGATTGGAATGTTATCCTGTAATTTATCACGTTTGAATGCAGGATGCCGGAGGCAGACTTTCCTTTGAAGGTGATCAAACCAAATATTGGTGGAGGGAGAGTCTCCGGCAGCTGGGAAAAGCTCACATCCTCATTCGATCTTGTCGAAGAGACGCATTTTTTATTCTTGAGAGTGGTGAAAGCAAGAGATTTGGCATACAACAATGCTGGTGGCATTCGTTACCCATTTGTTGAAATAAAGATCGGAAACTACAAGGGTACCACCAAGTATTTTGAGATGAATAAACCAAACCCAGAATGGAACCAAGTGCTGCTGGCCTTCACAAAAGATCGTATTCAGTCCTTATCTGTGGAGATCACCGTGAGAGGAAAGGAATCTGTAGACGACGAGTTTATCGGAAAGATTGTGATTAACATGTCCGACATTCCCACTCGAGTTCCACCCGGTAGCCCACTAGCTCCACAGTGGTATAAATTGGAGGACAAAGAGGAGGCCAATGCTAGTTCTGTTGGAGAGTTGATGTTGGTTATTTGGTTCGGGACACAAGCTGATGAGGTGTTCCCCGATGCATGGCATTCGGATGTAGCCGCCGTTAGTGGTGACAGCATTATGAATACTCGTTCCAAGGTCTATCTTTCACCTAGACTTTGGTATCTTAAGAGTCCATATAATTGAAGCACAGGATTTGGTTTTGCCCAGTGACAAGAACAGGATCACTGAGGTTTACGTCAGGGCAACTCTTGGGAATGTGAAGTTGAGGACTAAAGTTTCGGCAGACAAGTCTTTGAACCCGAGTTGGAACGAAGATTTAATGTTTGTTGCAGCAGAGCCCTTCTATGATCCTTTGATTTTGACCGTGCTAGATAAAAACAGAGATGGCGAAATTAGCCTTGGAAGCTGCATGATTCATCTATCCAAGGTCTACATAAGGTGGCTGCCTGAACCGGTGGGTGCAGAATGGTACGATCTCGAAAAGGTTGGCGTGGAGGCGGAGGAGCTAAACTTTGCTAGTAAGCTTAACATGAGAATATCATTGGATGGTGGCTATCATGTTTTCGATGAATCCGTTGGCTGCAGTAGTGACTACAGAGCGACGTTTCAAGGGTTGTGGCCACCAGCAATTGGGGTGTTGG